>FLSR01000103.1:13990-26956 GCA_900092035.1 Leuciscus waleckii | reverse complement strand
ATGTGCAAAAATGTCAACAATTCTGTGTTTTTCTGTCAATATGGGGTGCTGTGTGTACAATAATGAGGAAAAAAAAAGAAGAACTTAAATGATTTTAGCAAATGGCTGCAATATAACAAAGAGTGAAAAATGTAAGGGGGTCTGAATACTTTCCGTACCCACTGTAGATCACAAAGTTTTCAAGACTATTGTTTCAAGTGTGTCCAAACTTAATTTATTTTCATCATTTCTCTCTCTAGCGATGTCATTCTCCAGCGGTCCACTGACTAACATGCTTCAGTGCTCTATATGTCTGGACGTGTTCACTGATCCAGTCAGCACTCCATGTGGACACAACTTCTGCAAGACCTGTCTGAATAAGTGCTGGGACAACAGCCGACCTGCAACTGTCCATATTGTAAAGAAACATTCCAGCAGAGACCTGATCTCAAGATTAACACCACACTCCGAGAGCTCGTAGATTATTTTAAAATGAAAGGTACTGCAGAAAAGGAATGACACATTTCATGCTATTCTGTAAAAGTTTAATATTTGTTATTTAAGAACCACATTATTGGTTCTTAAAACATACGTGGAATGTTGTTTGTAATCATACGGTTCTCCAAAAGTCAAGACAAAAGCATGATGCAGCACAAACATTTAGTATAGAGATACAATGAGGAAGAAAAAAGGCTAAAAGTGCATTTTCTGCATGAGTAGAGGATTTCTGTCTACAATATGAAAAAGAAAAAAATCACAAATTTAAAGTCGTCTGGTTTCTGTTGCACTCAGAATAACACTTAAATTAAAGAGTGTCTTAAACCTACTTAAATAGTGTAATCCAGTGGTTCTCAAACTGTGGAGGGAGCTTGATAGGGGCACACATAAAATATTTAATATAACTTATAATGTAGTTTAATATATTTAAGTAAAATATATAATAAAACCTTAAAGCTTGTAATTCAACACATCAAATATCTTAAAGATCTGATGGTGTTTTATTGTCATGTGTCTCTACAGAACTGAAGAGGATACAGCAGTATGCAGGTACAGTGTGCTGTCTGCACTACACTAGATTACATTCAGATACTCACAGCTTCATCACTGACCGACAGTATGATTAACAACTCAATATTAAAACAACATTCTTAAATCAACATTCTCCAGGTTTTTATTTGTAATTTTTTTTTTTTTCAGTGGATGTGACTCTGGATCCTGATACAGCTAATCCAAACCTCATCCTGTCTGATGATGGAAAACAAGTGAGACATGGAGACATTATACAGAAACTCCCAGACAAACCAGAGAGATATGATTACTATGTAAGTGTCCTGGGAAAGGAGGGATTCTCCTCAGGGAGATTTTATTTTGAGGTGCAGGTGAAGGGAAAGACTGCCTGGGCTTTAGGAGTGACCAGAGATCCAGTTACAGGAAGGGAGATATCACACTGAGTCCCAGTGATGGATACTGGACTGTGTGGCTGTTCAATTGGAATAAATATGCAGCTATCTCCAATCCCCCGGTTCCTCTGCCTCTGAGAGTGAAGCCGCAGTGGGTCGGTGTGTTTGTGGATTATGAGGAGGGTCTTGTCTCCTTTTATGATGTGGAGTCCAGCTCTCATATCTACTCTTTCACTGATCAGTCTTTCACTGGGAAACTCTATCCATATTTTAGCCCATCCTTCAACTATTATGGTACAAATTCTACCCCACTGATCATCACACCTGTTGAGTAAATTCAAGTAAAATAAATGATCTTATCCTGCGAGTATGATATAAAAATGTACTTTGAAAATTTTGTAATAACAAATCTAAAAACAATATGCATGTACATTATATATAGGTATATGCTGCTAGTCAAATGATAAGAATAAATTTTTTCTCATATATTCTGCATTTATTTGTGTAAAATGTATGTGAAAGTATGGTAAATGTGTAGTGAAAGGGTGGTTATGGAATCCACTGCTGCTTCAATATTAACTTAGGGCCCTTTCACACCTGAAAGTCCGCACCAAGGTCCGAACCAAAGTTCATGTTTTGATACATTGTATACATTAGGTTAGTTTTGGTTTGGTTTCACATTGCAATTATGCGAGAGCACTAAAGAACTTTACATGACATACTTGCGCCCTGTCGTCATCATCTATATGGGCTGCATCTTGACATTGATTGGTTTGTAAATGGACGTGCGTCTGACGTCAGCGTGTTGTCAGTTCGGCGGGTAACTTTGACAAGAATGAATAAACAGACGCATATCGTTGCCACTATAGCCTACTGTTATTATTACGGCATTACTCCCTGCAGCACCAACTATACTCGACGCTAGTTCAAATTCGCCAAATAAACGTCCTCGTTGTGCGAACATTTTATCATCGCCGGCAGGACGCAGGACAAATGTGTACATGTGTGCGTGCGTGCCTGTGTGCGTTTATGTGTACGCGCGCTCTGCAGTCCTTTTCAATCTTTTTAAGGGACTGTTGTAATGTTATGGAAGATTTACAGCATATGGAGGAGTTGAACGTGCCATCCAATCTTCGCCTGATAATGATGAAGTTGCCATATAAACTGAGGGAAAAATGGAGGTCTGTCACTTGGGAGCTACAGGAGCGCCGTGGCTACAGAGCTATGTTCCCAGACTTTGTGGCCTTCATTGAGCGTCAGGTAAAGATTCTGTCTGATCCTCTCTTCGGTGACCTACAGGGTACGCCATCAGACTCTTCTTCTAAACAAAAGAGTAGACATACCGGAAGAGGTCAAGCTACTGTTGCTGCCATCAATACTGCCTTAGGATCAACCACATCAGCAGCTTGGTACCAACAGCACAGAGGGCCAGCTTCACAAAGGAATGACGAAGAGTTATGCTGTGTTTGTAAGAGTCAGCATCCAGTGGAGAAGTGTTCACAGCTTGATGAGATGTCACACAGGGAGAAATTGGAGGTTTTGAAGGTGGGCAGAGTGTGTTTCAGCTGTCTGAGGAGAGGTCATATGAGCAGGACTGTGATAAGCCTTTGACTTGTGTATATGTAAACACAAACATCCAACTGTCCTACACATTAAACTTAAAACACATGAAGTGTCAGTCAATAATGCATCTGTGTCATTGGAGACATGTGGCCATACTGGGGCCGGAAGTGATGAATGTGTTCTCTCCATTGTGCCTGTACAGGTGAAGGCCAAGTCCGGGAGCACGATTATGAACACCTATGCCTTTCTAGACCCTGGGAGTTCAGCTTCTTTCTGTACTCAACATCTCATGAGAAAACTGAATCTTTCAGGAGTCAAGACTAGCATTCTTCTTCGTACTCTTGGCCAAGAGAGGTCTGTAGACACATTCTTGCTTAGTGGTCTTGAGGTGTCTGGCTTAAATGAAGAAAACTTCCTTGACTTACCTGAAGTTTATACCCAGAAGACCATGCCTGTGAGCAGAAATAACATTCTCACTCAACAGGACCTAGAGGGATGGAAATACCTCAAAGGCATTACAGTTCCCAGTCTTGAGGCAGAGGTGGAATTGCTGATTGGCACCAATGCACCGAAGCTCATGGAACCATGGGAAATAATAAATAGCCAAGGCAAAGGACCTTATGCTGTCAGGACTCTACTGGGGTGGGTCGTGAATGGCCCGCTGAGAGGTGGTGAGCCACGTAAAGGCAAGATAGGCCTTCCTGAAGTCACTGTCAATAGGATCTCAGTCGCAAAGCTACAAGACTAAAAATCAGACGATGTTTGCCTTTCTAGAGAGGATCAAAGATTTATGCAAATAATGGAGTCTTCAATTCAGCTTGAGGAAGGACACTATTGCTTTGACTTGCCATTTAAGGCTAAAGATGTCATCTTGCCAAATAATTATAGCATCGCAAAGCAGCGTCTCTTAAGTCTTGGCAGGAAGTTCAAGAGGAACAAAGATTATCATCAAGAGTACACAGCTTTCCTCTCTGAAGTCATTGAAAAGGGGTATGCTGAGCTTGTACCACATCAGCAGTTGAAGCGAGATGACGGCAAGGTGTGGTATATTCCCATCATGGGGTATACCATCCAAAAAGAAAACCCTTCGAGTTGTCTTTGACTGTGCTGCTGTGTTTAAAGGAATTTCATTGAATTCTCAGCTGTTGCAGGGGCCTCACCTCACAAGCACCTTACTTGGCGTACTTACTAGGTTTAGACAAGAACGAGTAGCGCTGATGGCAGACATCCAAGCCATGTTCCATCAGGTGAGGGTGACTCCGGAGCACACAGACTTTTTACGCTTCTTGTGGTATCCTGATGGCGATACAAGACAAGCTTCCATGCAATACAGGATGAGAGTTCACCTCTTTGGGGCCGTGTCTTCGCCCAGTTGTGCGAATTATGCTCTGCGGAGAATTGTGCAAGACCACAAAGACAACTTTGAACCTAGTGTTCTGAACACAATACTCCAAAATTTCTACATGGATGATTGTTTAAAATCTGTATCATCAGAGGCTAAAGCCATAAAAATGGCGCATGAATTGACTGAAGCCTGTGCGAAGAGAGGATTCCTCCTGTTGAAGTGGACAAGCAACAGCAGTGAGGTCTTGGCTAGTATTCCTCAGCCACAGCGCTCCAAGACCACCAGGGGGCCTAACCTGGATCAAAAGGCAAGTCCTGTCGAAACAGCTCTTGGTCTTCATTGGTGCATAGATACAGACATGCTGACCTTTAGGATAGCCATCGAAGAGCGCCCACATACAAGACGTGGCATATTGTCTGTGGTGTCGTCTATCTATGACCCTTTGGGTTTTCTTGCACCATTTACTTTACCTGTTAAAAGGATGCTGCAGGAGATGTGTAGGCTGAACATCGGCTGGGATGCCAACATACCTCATGTCTTCTCCGAGCAGTGGTCTAAATGGCTGGCTGATCTCCATCACATCACTGATCTCACTGTGGACCGGTGTATCAAGCCGAAGGATTTTGGAACACCTACTCACCTGCAGTTGCATCACTTCTCCGATGCCAGTGAGTATGGCTACGGAACTGCGTCATATCTCAGGATGGAGAATGAGAGAAATCATGTCATATTGCTTTTATCTTGGGCAAGGCAGGGTTGCTCCTTTAAAGCAAATAACAATTCCTCGCCTTGAGCTGACTGCTGCTGTCCTGGCTGTCCGGACGGACAACATGCTGAAGAGGGAGATGCAGCTGGATTTATACCCATCAGTATTCTGGACAGACAGTACAACTGTTTTAAAGTATATTGGAAACGAGATCAGGAGGTTTCATACATTTGTGGCTAATAGGGTGGCTGTGATTAGAAATGAAACGGATGTTGCACAGTGGAGACACATTGGCACAAAACTTAATCCAGCAGATGAGGCCTCCAGGGGTCTAAGTGCTGAAGAATTTCTTGCATGCGGGCGGTGGCTGAAGGGACCAGACTTTCTCTTGAGGGGGGAGGTGGAATGGCCTAAGACCATCATGGAACAACCTCTAATCCCTTTGGGTGACCCGGAGGTGAAGAAAGATCTACTGGTGAATGCCTTTGTATCCCATCGTCCACTGAATGCAACAAAGGTGTTTTTAAGCTACTTTTCAGATTTTAAGAAGCTGAGAACGTCTGTGGCATGGATGTGCAGATTCAGAGATGTGCTTCTAACCCTGTCCAAAAGGAGAAAGGTTCTTGAAGCCTCCAAAGGCATTGGCCACGATAATGGAGGCCGAAGAAGCGACTACCTTTATGCCGAAATGCAAAGGGAAAAATTGGCACTTCGTGGACAGCCACTGACTGTAGGTGACCTTGAGAGGGCAGAAAGTGCCATCATCCATTTTTCCCAGCAAGAAAGGTATTCCGATGAGATTGCAGTTTTGAAAAACGGAGGATCTGTCAAAAGAAACAGTGACCTCTACAAATTGGACCCAGTGTTGGAGGATGGATTGCTGCGTGTGGGAGGAAGGCATAGTAGGGCTGCCATGCCAGAAATTGAAAAACATCCTGTCATTCTTTCTAAAGAGCAGCATGTGTCCAAACTCATCTTAAAGTATATCCATCAAAGGCTGGGTCACGCAGGTAGAAATCACATGCTCTCTTCTCTCAGGAAGCATACTGGATTACTCATGCCAATTTGCTTGCAGGAAGGTCATCTCTGAGTGTGTAGTTTGTCGCCGCCTCCAAGGAAAGACGGGGAACAAAAAATGGCTGACCTACCAGTAGAGAGGATTGTGCCAGACTTACCTGCTTTCACAAATGTGGGAGTCGACTACTTTGGGCCAATTGAGGTGAAGAAGGGCCGGGGCAGAGCAAAGCGCTACGGCGTTCTCTTTACCTGCATGGCGAGCAGGGCAGTTCATCTCGAAGTTGCTTATGCTTTAGACACTGACTCATGCATAAATGCCATTCGCCGTTTCATGTGTCGCAGAGGTCAGGTGACACACCTGACATCAGACAATGGCACCAACTTCATAGGAGCTGAGCGGGAGTTAAGGGAAGCCATTGCTGAGTTAGACCAACAGAAGATTCAGCATGTCTTACTGCAGAATGGTCTGACATGGTCCTTTAACCCTCCAGCTGGGTCTCACCATGGAGGGGTTTGGGAGCGTCTTATTCGTCTTGTGAAAAAGGTCCTTTCTTCCACGCTCAGACTCCAAACACTGGATGATGAAGGGTTTCATACCATTCTTTGTGAAGTCGAAGCCATTCTCAATAGTCGTCCCATTACAAAGGCTTCTGATGATGCGAATGACCTCGAAGCACTTACACCCAACCACATCCTGCTCTTAAAGTCAAAGCCACACCTCCCTCTTGGGCTCTTTTGTAAGGATGACCTGTATCTGAAGAGAAGATGGAGGCAGGTGCAGTTCCTATCTGATGTATTTTGGAAACGCTGGGTGAGGGAATACTTACCACTACTCCAGGAGAGACAGAAGTGGATGAGACCAAAAATAAGCTTTTCTGTTGGAGACATTGTGGTCATAATGGATCCTGTCGCTCCACGAGGGTCCTGGCTGATGGGAAAAATTACGCAGACATACCCTGACAAGAAAGGTTTCGTTCGCTCAGTGCTGCTGAAAACAAAAACGGGTCAGCTGGAACGGCCAGTAACAAAGATCTGCCTATTGATGGAAGCGAAGTGTCACAGATGAGGTCTGACTAGAGGATCTGACTACAGATGTCCTAAGCTCAAGAGAAGAAGATTTTACTTAAGATTAGCATCGCACAAATGGCTCCTTTAGTTAAAATTGGTAATTTGGGTAATTGAGGTTAAAGTAAACATTCACAATTATGGGGCCGGGGTGTAGGAGCCATTTATATATTCACCTTCTCTGGATAGGTTAATATTGCTATTATTATTCTAGCCACTGGGTGGGAGTGTTGCACTATGTGTGACACGTCACTGGGAGGTAGATATATTTACAGGTGTTGCAATCAGTGAGGAAAGGGTGTGGATGGCGAGGAACACACGGTTCTTACCGTAGCCGTGAGCACTCAGGTTACCAACAGCACGACAGCACTTTAATATTCACCACTGGGTGAAGTATCATTTTATGTAAATAATCCCTTTTTTACCTTCATAATAAACGGGAACACCACCCAAAGAGAGTTAATGTTTGGACTCAGAGTTTTCTGCTACGCGTTGAGAACACCATGCCATCTATGCCGAGGCTTATAGGATAGCCTCAACAGCATCATTTTACATTTCTTTTTGTTTTCAGATACAAATGCCTAAAAGGTGTTTTTGTTCACTAAATGTAAATGTAAATGTAAAAGGTGTTTTTGTTCACTTTTTTTTTTTTAGTATTGCATTATTGATAATCCAGTAAATGTTAATTGTCACTGAATTATTAGTATGTTTTTGCCGATTTTATGAAACTATTCAACAACAAAAAAAGAAAAGAAAAAGCTAAACAGGGTGGACAACATAACGGCAGGGTGGAGAAGTGATATAAAGGATGGATGGATGATTTCCTATCACTCACATACAACCACTAACAATATTACTTGAGTGTGAACTGGATTCAGATGGGAAACAATATGTAAAATATTGCCAAAGAACTTTAAATGCACTACTTCTTCAACTTTAAACATAAATTACTTTCACAATCACTGTTCACTCTCAGTGTCCATCAGGCACGGCGCCAGGATTACAGTGTTGGATGGGCCAGACCAATTGTGGGTGGGCCTTAAATAAAAACGTTATCAAATCACGTTTAACCTAATAAACATGACTGACTAATAACCTGTAATATTATCTTTGCTTACATAATAGAGATTTTAATAGCTTGATGCTCTTTAAATATTCTGTTGCATTGTAAATAGTTTCGGAGCATAATGGAGCCACCCGCGATCGCTCTGCTTGGTTCTGACCAAAGAAGCGCACTTTGGAAGCTCCATTACGCATCTGATCCCGAACCTCTCAAGCTGAACTAGGACAGAAACATCAATATAGACTTAACCAGCTTCTTAAAATGGTTTAGAAAACTCGACTGGTGCTAGGTGACGTCAGCTCGCCCCATAGGATCCGCAACGAGCCGTAATTAGAGCTTTATTAAATAAATGTTTCGTTTAATATAGGGAGTACGTCTTAAGCTATGAAACTTTGAAAACTAAACATTTACACTATTTTAGCACATATTATGAGTTTATTTGCCGATTTTTAATAATTCTTGACTAAATTAAAATATATTAAAAGTGTTTTTATTATTTTTCTGAAGAGTTTGGCTGGGCCTGTTGAAAAGCACACCCATAACGCCGTGCCTGGTGTCCACTCTGTCCAATGGGATTCTTTACATTTTTATTTTAAAGACCATGTTATTGTTTATTGGATAAACCGTCTATGTTGGCCTGTTTTTGCATTCTGTAACACTTTACCGATATACCTAACAATGTAAAAAAATAAATAAAAATCAATCAAAAACACAATTGGGGGAAAAAAAACATAAAAAATAATAATAAAAAAGGGGTAAATAGTATCAAATGAATCTAAATTCATTCTAATTAAAAATTTTAGATACACTTTCAAATTTTAATAAACTTATAGAAACAAATAAACTTTACATAACATAAACATAAAATTACTTAAAATACCTGCACAACAACAACAAAAAACCCACAAAAAAAAAAAAAAAAAAAAAAAAAAAAAAAAAAACAAAGCTGTAGAATTAAAACTGATATTGAGAATTGTGAAACCATGATATTGTTACTGTGAAGTAAAATTGAGATTTTGGTCATACGCCCATCCCATATTCTTTGCTAGATAGCAGAAAAGGTTCCCACAGTTTTACATACAGTATGAATTTTTTAATAGTGTTCACCACAAGTAAAATACTACACTGTAACCAGAAATAAGTATATAAATGGCTGCTATTTTGCATAAGTTTATTTGTAATTGCAAAGAGATGAGGTTAGGAATGATAAGTCAGTAGGCCTGTGTAGTTTCTTCACTCACTGTGACCTATACCTGCAAGTGTGATCAGTTTGGAGTTTTGTGTTTTATATCTCACACTTTTTATCATGTATTTTAAATAAAAAAATCTAATAAAAAACAAGTATATAGTAAGTACATGGAGGATTAAAAGTATTATTATTTGCGTCTGTGAATAAGAATTTAACGTTCCTGTAGAAAGTTCTGTTCTCGTAGTTGTCCGGTTGTTCTCAAGTCCCGCCTCTGCTCTGACTAGCCAATCCGGTCAGCTGGAGCACCACACGAGCCGCCTGTGATTGGACAGTCGAGACGTCATTCATACAGACGTGGCAACCAAAACAAACAGTGACGCGGAGGTAATCCGGGTCGACAAACGAACGCGATTGGCTGATCCTGCCTCGCGCTCCTGCGGAAGTACCGAAGGCGGAAGTAACAGCACAGAGATGCTAGATATGTTTACACGCAGTGGATTTGTGAATAAATGATCGTTTCCCAGACATTCCCGGTTTAAGCAGCTGTCTTTCGTGACTCCGCACAAGAATGGAGGTTAGTCGCTGAAGTTTAAACACTTAAAGCTGCTGTAGAAGCTGTGTATAGATTGATTTAAACGAACAATTATCATTAATGCATGCAAATTTAGTCTTATTGTTGATCAGCTGAATGTGTTAAAAGTTAGTGACCTGAACAGAAATAGTCTTAACCATTAGTAATGAAGAGTTAGGGCTGTTACAGGGAATGAATGGTATTACATGATGCCTCAAGGTTACCATGGTAATCCCACAGTATGACATGAGAATGACTACATCTGTATTATAGAGCAGTGTTGACATTGCTGTGTGAGATACTTCAGCTTCTCGTGGACTGTGATCCTGCATAGAACTAAACTACAATCATAATGAACACAGGGATTGTAGGATTGTCTTATTAACGCTTTACACCTGCAGCAGGACGCGAGCGCCGAGGCCGTGACGTCACCGCATGACGCGAGCGCCGAGGCCGTGACGTCACCTGCAGGACAGACAGGCAAATCCAAGGTGAGATCCTTCTTTGAGTGACACTTCCACCAATCATATTCTGTTTGATGGAAAATGAAACTTTAATACAGTTCATCATCAGCTATGGTTTGCCTGTACAGTTCTAGCAGTTCAGGAAGTCTTTTTTTAACTTGTAAAGGCTCATGTATGCTAAGTAGCTATTGTTAGACGGTATTGACTTGACTGGTGAAAAAGTATAATAATAATAATAATAATAAGTATATTTGAAACACTTTTCGAAAACAAACTGCATGTTTAAAGTTGAAATGCCAATGTCTGTTTTAGGTTATTGCTCTGTATATTTATGTACATATTTGTGTGCGTTTCATTGATGATAAATAATAATAATTCATTTTATTTGTGGGAACCTTTCAAGACACTCAAGGACACCTTACAATAATAAAATACTTCATTAAACAGAGGGAAAAAAACACCAACACAATAATAATAATAATACAAAAAAATCAATACCCAATAACATAACTAAAATCAATCAGGATAGGCTAATCTAAAAGAATGAGTTTTAAGACGTGATTTAAAAATCGAAAGACTAACCCCCGGTTTCACAGACGAGGCTTAAACTAGTCCCAGACTAAAATGCATGTTTGGGCTGTTTTAACTGAAAGCACCTTGCACAGACGTATCTTATAATATGTCAGTGTCATTGTTTTGTCTCAACATACACATCAGTAATGTTTTTTTCTAAGGCACATTTATAAAAGGTACTTAAATGTCTAATTGAACTGAGGCCTATCCTGGCTTAGTCTAAGCCCTGTCTGTGAAACCAGGCCTAAGACTATTATGTATATCTTGAGGTAAAGTATTCCTAATCATCGGAGCAATACAACTAAAGGCTCTACTTCCCATAGTCTAACGCACAGATGGTGCAACAAGAGTCACAGAAGCAGAAGACCTGAGGGATCGGGTAGGGTACACACACATGAAGAAGTCCACTCAGATATGAAGGTGCTAGATTATGAAGAGCCTTATAAGTAAAAAGCAAAATCTTGAATTGAATACGATATCTGATTGGAAGTGAGTGAAGGTGCCCTAAAGCTGGAGTGATATGCTCATCCAGCGGAGTTCGGGTAATGATCCGAGCTGCTGAACTCTGACCCATCTGAAGTGTATGAATAGGTTTCTGTGAAACACCACTGAGCAGAGAGTTACAGTAGTCAGTTCGAGAGGTGAGCAGAGAGTTACAGTAGTCAGTTCGAGAGGTAACTAGTGCGTGCACGAGGACAGCAGTGCCATTGACAGAGAGAGATGGTCGAAGACGATTCATATTTAGTTTTAGTAATATACGGACTGTGTAATATTGTGTACATGCGCCTCGAAACACAGAGTACTGTCAAGGATGACACCCAGACTCTTGACCTGAGAAGGAAAGATAACAGAGTTGTCGATAGTAAGTGTAAAACTTCCACAATTACGCAGTTTTGATTTAGTACCTACTAATACAATTTCAGTCTTCGCACTATTAACTTTGAGAAAATTGCATTAAACCATGATTTCATTCAGAAAGACAAAGCAAAAGAGAGGAAGACGGTAATACTGAACTAGGCTTTGAAGACATATATAGCTGGGTGTCATCTGCAAATTTATATAAAATTTACTGAAAATCTGTTCTGGAGGCAGTAAATACACAATAAACAGAAGAGGGCCCAAGACTGAGCCTTGAGGTACACCACTGGTTGATACTATGATAATAATACTACTAATAAAATAAAAATCCAGAGGAAAGTCTTATTTTATTCTTATTGGAGGCTAATTATAAATATATAGGAGCGAAATAATCGGAAGAAAATTTTGTAAAAAATGCAAATAATATATGTAGGGCACAAAATAATATAAAGGAATGTTTTTGTCTGTTCAATGAAAGTGAATGGGGTCCAAAAGCTTGAAAATTGTGCATTTATTGACTTTGACTGAATGTTCAGTAACAGCTGAATCAGAGTCGCTTGTGTGTGTTCGGCTGAAGAAGCCCGCCTCAGGAGAGAGGTAGTGACTGACTGTGCTCTTCTCTGTACAGCTGGACTCACTGTCTAAAGAAGATCTGATAAAGTTTGCAAAGAAACAGATGGTGGCAATGCAGAAGATGAAGTCAAAATGTGCTGGTAAGATTATAAAAGTTGCTTCTTAGGGCCCTTTCACACCTGAAAGTCTGCACCAAGGTCCGAACCAGAGTTCATGTTTTGATACATTGTATACATTTGGTTAGTTTTGGTTTGGTTTCACATTGCAATTATGCGAGCGCACTAAAGAACTTTTCATGACGTACTTGCGTCCTGTCGTCATCATCTACATGGGCTGCATATTGACATTGATTGGTTTGTAAACGGACGTGCGTCTGACGTCAGCGTGTTGTCAATTCTGCGGGTAACTTTGACAAGAATGAATGAACAGACGCATATCGTTGCCACTATACTGTTATTATTACGGCATTACGACCGGCAGCACCAACTATACTCAAGGCTAGTTCAAATTCGCCAAATGAACGTCCTCGTTGTGCGAACATTTTATATCGCCGGCAGGACCGCAGGACAAATGTGTGTGTGTGTGTGTGTGTGTGTGTGT
>FLSR01000103.1:0-13829 GCA_900092035.1 Leuciscus waleckii | reverse complement strand
ACAGAAAATGCTTTCACACTAGAAACGAACCAAACCTTTGCTCAGTTTGATCCGGACCGAGACTACCTCTTTTCGTCGGACCAAATTTCGTCTGTTTGGTCCGGACCGTGGTCCGGGGGAGGTTTCACACCTGTAATTTTGATTCGGACCAAACTGAAAAGTCCGAAAGTCCGGACCAAACAAGGTAGGTGTGAAAGGGCCCTTAATTGGTAGAACTATACATTTGCAAAATCTGAATATTGTACATTTTTCAATTTTTTATTTTTCGTTTTTAAAATCAGATTTAGAGAAGGAGGTGGAGGTGCTGAAGCGCCCTGCGTCCGGCACAGAGGATCCCTCCGTTATCCAGGTCAGTCAATCATCTGGGCAAATACACACTTCTAGATATTAAGTAGGAGTGTCAGTAGATTATAATTCACACCGTTTTTGAAAATTAATGAATATTTATTTATTGTTTAACGCGTTAATTGTGTCATAATTTGCTATATCCAGCAGAGTAAACCATCAGATTAAAGGGTTATTCTCACAAAACTGTTTTCAGGGTAAATTTAGGTTTCTTTCCAAAAAAAAAAAAAAGGACACCAAATAACCACATGATATAAGAGTCCATATAGTTCATAAGTTTAAGAACAGTGGTCCTCCGACTAGCTACGAAGAACAGTTATTGACATATTGAGTAAAATACACCTATATGTACATCACGGCAGAGCTCAACGTCTGACAGACGTATTACTGGATCGTAAAGTTTCGACTCCTCTGAGGAAATTGTTTTATTTTAAGTTTAGATTAATTTCAAATGTGAAGCTTTAGAATTCTTAGGAAAATTTGTCTTAAATCGTTTAGTTTCTGTATGGTTTTTGACCATGAAGAGAGCCGAAGAAGCTGGCGTGGGGTTACAGAAACAAACATGTGTAATATACTGTGTTTTTATGATGTATTTCTGCTCAGCAACACTGGACATCAACCACACGGCATACGCTAGTTACTTTTCATATACTGTCTACTTTCTATGTATGACAGTTCTATCTATGATGTATTAGCCGATCATAAATGAACGGAGAATAGACCTCTTTCCCGTTAGTAAACATGGGGATGTTTTCTGTGGGCGGAGCTTAGGTGGAGGCAGAGCGACCCCTCTGGCCGCTTCACTAACGCCAGTTAGCAAGTTTTGTTAGCTTGTTTTTTAACAATGACTGGAGAAAATCCGATATCATCCTAATGTGTAAGATCACTCACTGTCCAGGACCACGATTGTTATTTGCAAAAGTTAATTTTAACGGACGGAACCAGATTGGCCGACCCGTACACACTCGATGGACGATCTGACAGGATTACCTTGGTCGAGTGGCCTGACATCTACACCTGATAGAGAAACCGAGCGTAAAGAGAAACTGAGGGCGTATACATCTTTAGATGCCTATAACTATATGTGCTGAATGGTCATGTCCACGACTTGTGTGGTTCGATCCGCAGTTCCACCTAGCCAGCGCCAAGGCCAGAAGACGACCACATAAAGAGTGACATTACAGTGCCATTTTAATGATGTGAATATTCTCTAGAAATAAAAATTCCAGATACAGCTAATTACTTTTTGAACTTTATGTATTTGATTATTCTTTCTTACCAGGTTCTTCAGAAAGTCACAATCAATCACACAACAATGTATACAATCATAGATGATTCAAAAATAATCACAATAGTCACCCAACAACACAACACGATGACATTTAATTATAATAATAATATTTTAAGCTCATTATTATGTAGCCGAATCAGTGCTGGTTTGTATTGGCCGCCTCCAGTTTTCCCTTTGCTTGCCTCCAGCTAACGGCGTGATGTAGTTGTGACGTCGGCGCTAAAGGGGTCTATACGAGCGCTGTGAGCTCGTAGTTCTCAGCGCCGTCACAACAACAAGTGTGTCTTACGTCACTTCAGAGTTCCTACTGGCGGTTCGAATGCAACAGGGAAGCACCCTGGTTAGCTCATGCCTATAACTGAGTTCTTAGAACTACCCGGTGCGAAAGCCCCTATTAAGACACTTAAAAACCATCTCACGGCAGCGTTCCACCAGCACATTTGAGCCGAGAGATCCAGGCCAAATCATGCTGAAGTGTGACCCTTCCTTCCACCAGGAGCTGAGCGAGCGGATGAACGCTGTGCTGCAGGAGAAGGCCGAGAGTCAACAGAGCCTCGCGTTACTGCGCAAAGAATATGAGGAGTTCAAGAGACAAGCACAGGTAACTTTAACTCAGCCTGTGAGTTTCATGTGTTCTTTCGGTAACAGAACATTTAAAGGTGGAGTGTGTGATTTTAGCGACATCTAGTGGTGAGTTTGTGAATTGCACCGAAAAGAAGTTACGGTGGCTGACAGGAAGTGATGTCGTCGTCTGAGACAGCAGAGAGTAGCCAGTTAAACAATGAGGTTTCTTTACAAAGATAAATTAAGAAATTGGGTTTACTTAATTATTCAGTAAAACGATGTTATTGCGAATATTATTGTTACTTGTTCATCATTGTGTCAGTGTTTTATTCGCTGACTTTAGCTAGCTTCTTTACACAAAGAACAACATGGTGACGAACACGAAGAACAACATAGTGATGAACACGAAGAACAACATAGTGACAAAGCGTGTTTGTCCACTCAGGGCCACCGTAGAAACATGTCGATGTAAGGGGACATGCAATGTGTGTAGAGAGAAATAGCTCATTCTAAGCTAATAAAAACATAACGGTTCATTATGTAAGGTCTTTATACACCACTGAAAACATAGTTATGTATATGATATTGCAGTTCTGTCAACAGATCCTCCTAAATATTACACAATGCACCTTTAAAATAGCATGAAATCCACTGTAAAGAAGCAATGACTTTATTTGAAATGTATTTACAGGAAACAGAGGGACGATTAGCAGCTCTTCAGGAGGAACTAGACTTAAAGAACAGAGAGTGTACAGAAATGCAGAGAAGCACAGCCGAGCTCACTGCTGGCTTTAAGGCAGCTTGTACTGAATACGAGTCCAAGATCTCTCAAACTCAAGAGGAGCTGCTGGAAGCCAAGCAGCAGTGGACGGCGCGACCGAACGCTCCGAGAATCCCACCAGATGAGCCTCACCGAGTCCCAGCAGGAGGTGGAGAATCTGCAGAGGGAGATGGAGAGGCTGGGCAAGCAGTACGAGGACGAGCTGCGATACCTGGAGGAGCAGATGGAGCTGAACGCCGCGGACTTCGAGAGGGAGCGGGAGCGCCTGCTTCTGCTTCAGGACGAGCTCTCGGAGCAGCTGGCGCTGAAGGAGGGGTTCCTGCAGGACGTTCAGGAGGAAGAGGAGGACAGCCATCGAGCAGCGCCTCCGGAGCCGTCGGCGGACTCCTCAGCCTCGGACGACTCGGACTCCTCAGCCTCGGAAGGCGGGCTGAAACTAGCCCTGGAGGATTTGCAGGCTCAAAACATGATGTTTCAAGAAGAGCTCGTGTTTCTTAGAAATGTGAAGGTGGAGCTGGAGTCTGAGCTGAAGCAGGTCAGAGAGGAGTTCACTGTGGAGAAGGAAGAACTGGAGTTCACAATCAATGAGCTTCAAATGAGCAAAGACAGCGGTGAAGCGTCTGTGGGCAAAAGCGGAGAGGCACGCATCATCTCTAATGAAGACGTCCGAACCTTAGAAGAGTCCCACAACAAAGACTCAAGGGAACTGGAAACTTGCTTTAGCTCCAGTGCTGAAAGAGATCAGCCAGAACACGTTGTCGACACTCCGCAAGACAGACGCTCGCCTCCTCCTGAAGATGAGAGCATGATCACACATAATGATCTCAGAGAGAGAACAGAGCACTTTATAAAGCAATACAGAGCCATGAAGGAGCAAACCGTGTCCTCGGTTCAGGGTCTGCAGGAGGAACTTGAGAGCATCTTCCAGGAGAGGGACAGTTTGTTAGGGCACATTAATGCAGAGGACATGCCGGACCACGCAGGCAAGATGTCTTTCGAGGACCTAAGGAACAAAACGGAAGAAATCCTGGGGAATCTACAACACAAGGAGACTCTTGTGCTAGAGTTCATGGCATCCAAACCGGAACGTGAACACAAGGAGACTCTTGTGTTGAGTTAGAGAGAAACTGAAGTTCATGGCATGTGAACCGGAACATGAACACAAGGAGACTCTTGTGTTAGAGTTAGAGGAGAAACTGAAGTTCATGGCTTGTGAATCAGAACGTGAGCACCAGGCTCAGCTCGCGCAGGTCAGTACACTGGAGAATCAGCTGCTGTCGGTGAGCGTGGAAAAGGACAAGCGTATAAACCTCCTCGAGGAGGAGCTCTCTGCTCTTCAAGCCAGACAGGAGGAGTATCAAGACACCATCAAACTTCTCCAGGCTCAGATCGTGGGCCTGTCGGAAGAGGGAAACGCCCTTCGGCGAGACAAGGACGCTAGTCAGGAGCATCTTTCAGATGTTCGGAGCCACATCACGGAAATCCTCAAGCAGAGTTTCTCTGAGACGGAGCTTGATGGCACGTCGGACGTCTCTACTCTTATAAAACATCTCTTGAGTAAATCTCAGGAGGAGAAGGCACTCCTGACCCAGCAGTGTGATGAAAGCGTAGAGCGGTTGACGGCTGAGCTGGAGAGCGCGAGGCAGTCGGCGGAGGAGCGTCAGGAGCGCGTCGACGAACTCCTCCGCGAGAAGCACCTGCTGAAGGCCAGTCTGGAGAATCAGCTGCTGTCGGTGAGCGTGGAAAAGGACGAGCGTATAAACCTCCTTGAGGAGGAGCTCTCTTCTCTTCAAGACAGACAGGAGGAGAGTCAAGACACCATCAAACTTCTCCAGGCTCAGATCGTGGGCCTGTCAGGAGAGGGAAACGCCCTTCGGCGAGACAAGGACGCTAGTCAGGAGCATCTTTCTGATGTTCGGAGCCACATCGCTGAAATCCTCAAGCAGAGTTTCTCTGAGACGGAGCTTGATAGCACGTCGGACGTCTCTACGCTTCTAAACCATCTCTTGAGTAAATCTCAGGAGGAGAAGGCACTCCTGACCCAGCAGTGTGATGAAAGCCTAGAGCGGTTGACGGCTGAGCTGGAGAGCGCGAGGCAGTCGGCGGAGGAGCGTCAGGAGCGCGTCGACGAGCTCTCCGCGAGAGCACCTGCTGAAGGCCAGTCTGGAGGATGTGCTGCTGGATACAGAGGGATTGCAGAAGGACCTGAGTGAAATACAAGCCATGAATGAAAAGCTGAGGGCAGAAAACCTCAGCCTGCTCACTCAAGTTGCTGACTTGAGCCAGAGTTCAGAGGAAAAAGAGCCGGCGGATGAAACGGACGCACAAGTCCACGAGGCGAACGAGCTCCAACAGGTTCTTGCTGACAAAGACACTCTAATATCTCAGCTCAAAGAAGAAGTGGGTCTCCTACAGGTATTGTGTGTTTGTAATGCTTATCTATAACTTATCTATAAGCAGATCATGCAACGTACTAACGTACCTAAAGAATAGCAGAGTAGAATTACAAGAGAGACCAGACAGAAATAAAATAAAGAAATAAAGTCAAAATTGCGAGTTATAAAGTCAGAATTGTGTTAAATAAAGTCAGGATTGTGTGAAATAAAGTCAGGATTGTGTGAAATAAAGTCGGAATTGTGTGAAATAAAGTCGGAATTGCGAGAAATTGGGATTGTGTGAAATAAAGGGCCCTATTTTAACGATCTAAGCTCATGGTCTAAAGCGCAGGGCGTAAGTTCACTTAGGGCGTCTCCGAATCCACTTTTGCTAGTTTAACGACGGGGAAAATGGTCGGTGCTCCCGGCGCATGGTCTCAAAGGTCTGTCCCTATTCTCATAATGAGTAATGGGTGTGTTTTGGTATTTACGTGTGTTAAACCAATCAGAGTCTCATCTCCCATTCCCTTTAAATTATGAATTAAAGCGAATTCCAAGATTCGCTATTTACATGACTGAATTTGATAGTGGAAAGACCGAACGCGTCTCCAGAGCGCAAACGGAACTACTCGTGCACGAGGTAAAAGAGCACAAGCAGACCATCAACGGGACAAGCAGGATTCACCATATCTTTATGTACACAATAATAATCTTTTACATTATAATCCTTTTAATTTTAATATTTGCCATGTTTGTGTGTCGCTCTGCGTCCCTGTGTTTTTATAAGCAAGTGTACGCGCATTGTGGACCCGCCACATAAAAACCAGTTCTGGCGCCATTGACTTTAGACCAGGTCTCAGTTGGTCAATGGCTCAGTCTATTTCTATTGTTCAAAATAACAACGCTCCAACAATGCGCCAGAACACACCTCGTTCTCAGACCAGCAGCCCATGAGCGCACAAATAGGTGGGAAATCTGCGAATGCATTTGCTATTTAAACAACGTGGCGCAGGACGTGAAAATAATAATTGTGTCGGGCTGAAACTAGCAAAAAACACTTGCGTAGCTCCGTCGCTGCATTGCGCCGGGTGTAAGATAGGGCCCAAAGTCTGATTGCGAGAAATAAAGTCAGGATTGTGTGAAATAGACTAGGAATTGCGTGAAATAAAGTCGGAATTGCAAGAAATAAAGTCGGAATTGCGAGAATTAAAGTTAGGATTGTTCGAAATAAAGTCGGAATTGCAAGAAATAAAGTCGGGATTGCAAGAAATAAAGTCAGGATTGTGTGAGATAAAGTCAGGACTGTGTGAAATAAAGTCAGGACTGTGTGAAATAAAGTCAGGACTGTGTGAAATATAGTCAGGATTGTGTGAAATGAAGTAGGTATTGCAAATGATAAAGTCAGAATTGTGAGTAATAAAGTTAGGATCGTGTGAAATAAAGTCAGAATTGCAAGCTATAGGTTAAACTCTGAATTGCATAAAGTTGGGATTGCGAGAAATAAAGTCGGAGTTTTGAATCATAAAATTGGAATTGCAAGTTCTAAAGTCAGAATTGCAAATTATAATCTCTGAATTGTGAGAATTAAAGTCAGGCAATTCTGAGAAAAGAAGACATAATTGTGAGATAAAAAGTCCTCGTTGGCAAAAAAAAAAAAAAAACGTAACTACCTTTTTTTTAATTACTCTAGAATTTGTAACAGTGACATCTTACATTTCTTTCCTTTGATTTGTCACTTTTCAGACGTGCAAAGAGTCATCGGCGTCTGATGAAAATGAGCAAATGAAAGCGCTATCTCATGAAATAGGTATGTTCATTCATGTTACACTCTTAACTCCATGATCCTTCGTGCCTGAACCGTTTCCCTTTACATTCTTGATAACTGTTCTGTTGTGTAGAAATGCTGAAGAAAGCAAGCAAAGATAAGGATGAACGCATGAACAAAATCAAAGCTGTTGCTGTGAAGGCTAAGAAGGAGCTGGACACCAGCAGGAAAGAGGTGGGTGGTGTCGCGTCCCTCTCCGAGCCGTGGTCAGGGCTGTTTACTGAGCTTGTGTCTGTGACTCCAGGTCGGCGCTCTGAGAGAGGAAGTGGAGCAGCTGAAGGCTGAGCGAGACCGGCTGGCGGGATCCGTGAAGGACATCATCCACGGAGCAGAGCACTACAAGGTTTACATCCCTCCAGTTATAGTGTCAGATGAGATCTACAAGTGTACAAATAACCCGTGCTCTTCTAAATCATGTATTTGTAGAATCTACTAGTGGATTATGACAAGCAGACGGAGCTGCTGGAACAGGCCAATCAACACAATGAGGATCTAACCAGACGTCTCCAGAATGCAGTTCAGCAGGTACTTCAGTATCACCCATCCATCCGCCATGTGAATTATAGACTGGAATTTATGTTACAAATAAACACTGTGAAATGTCCATAGTTAAAGTTAGGGCTGTGCAATTAATTGAATTTCGATTTCGATTTTGGCTCCCAACAATCACCAAAATAGTACAATTGAGTAAAAAAATTTACCGCATTATAAGTGGTAGACCTGCGGGAATTATTAAAATACTCATTGAAGTATTATCTGTTATATTATTTATTTTAATAGTTCAAAAAGTACAATCAATGTTCAAATTTGGATTTTTTTAAGAATTGTTGAAAGGTGTCTTTTTAATAAATGCAACACATTCCCAAAGTCATGTGAAAGAATCGTGTTACATAATCGTGATTTCAATACTGACCAAAATAACCGTGATTATGATTTTTTCCATAATCGAGCAGCGCTAGTTAATGTAATACTCCACACCTGTGGTTCCTCTTCTTCATACATCCACTATAACTGAGTCATTTGTATCTAATACAGTGACATGTTTGAAGCGTAAAGGCCCTTTCACACTGGACGTGATTGTGCTGCGGCGGAAAAAACTACTTTTATTTTTTTTGCTTCAATGTCGATTTTTTAAAACTTTTGTGGCGACAGAAAAGGCTTCAGCCAATCACAAACTACAAGGACAACGATTGTGTGGCATAGCATTGCCAACCAACTCGATTATCACGACTGTGAGTATGTTGTGTGATAGTTTTAGTCGTTGTATAGTCCTGTGCTGTGTAGGCTAGCAGGCTAAACTACATTTGGGAGAGAAAGCTAACACTATTATCGTCAAAGATAAGCCCCTTTCACACAGCGCTTTGAACCCGGCAAATTGCCGGCAAATTGCCAGAGCGCCTTCTGTGTGAACGCAAACTCGACCTGGGATTTATGCCGGGATCGATGCCGGTTCGGGACCTACTGTAGTAACATTGCCGTGTTCAGTCCCGGAACGCGCGCTGTGTGAACAAAAGCCGTAATAATGCCGTGTCGTAGTGATGATGCTGAAGCGCGGGATCGTTCGCCAGCTGTGAAACGGTACGTAAAGCGCAATTTTATGATCGAATCAGAGAAAACAATGCACAAGCGTGGTTTCTCGAGAGAGAGATCGCAGCTCATAAGCAAACTTAAGACGCTGCTGAGATTACAAGTCACATCGATGTCACGTGTCTTTACGGCATTTTTACGGGTTGTGTGTGAACGCACTCTCTGATTCCGGAAAATCACTGGCAGTGTGAATGAACCAAAATCAAACGAACCCGGGTCAAATCCCGGGTCACTTTATCCGTGTATTTTCCGGAATCTCTGTGTGAAAGGGGCTATAGAGACTGTGTTTACTTTGAACATGTAACAAAATGTAGTGAGACTATTTAGGGCTGCTTTTAGTATACTATACATTCTTTGTGTGATATCTACAGTTTCTAGTCGAATGATTTTAACTTACTTCGTGTGTTGCATGTAATGTGTATTGACATTACAAAACGCACAGTGTTTAGTTGAAGACGCAAAAAAACTGTGCACATTAGCATTACTCCCCTGTTGAATGTTGAAGCTCTGAACGTCACAGACGTCGCAAATTCGTGTCGCGGCTGATGTGAATGGTTTTGACGCGAACTATTCACACGCGAACTATTCGCTTTTTCGTTTCGCTTTTTCGTTACGCATCCAGTGTGAAAGGGCCTTAACTCTCGCCAAAATGCAACATCTACTTGAGGCAAACTTTTGTGTAAAAGCATAATTAGAATGGAAACGCCACTTTTAAGTTTGACCGTATTTTCGTTTTATGTTTAATGGCTTGTGAATGGGAGTGAATGGGGCACTACTATGATAGCATCAAAATCACCATTTTTAAAAACACTAAGAAGGCTCGACACAACATGAAACTGTGCTGGAAGTATCACCAGGGGCTCTACACATGAACTCCAGCATTGAGAACAGTGTTTGTGGACACAGAGTTTACTAAAGAGAAAGATTTTGTGAACAACTCACTGTGTTTCCGTCCGCCGGCGTTTTGTCAGTCAAATAGTCGATCTCCGAATGCGAATGAACTGACTCTGAATTTTAGTATTGCTTCTTATATGAGGATCCTTTTTCAAATACAAGGTCAATATTGATCTTCACTAACGACAAAACAACAAATTATCAGTGAATTTATATTGAACTAAGCTTTAGGAGCTTTCCATCTTTACTCTCCTCTGTTACGGAGATCGACTATTTTTGACTGACAAAACACCGGCGGACGGAAACACAGTGAGTTGTTCACAAAATCTTTCTCTTTAGTAAACTCTGTGTACACACACACTGTAGTCAATGCTGGAGTTCATGTGTAGAGCCCCTGGTGACACTTCCAGCACAGTGTCATGTTGTGTCGAGCCTTCTTAGTGTTTTAAAAATAGTGATTTTTGATGCTATCATAGTAGTGCCCCATTCACTCCCATTCACAAGGCATTAACCTAAAACCAAAATACAGTCAAACTTAAAAGTGGTGTTTCCATCCTAATTATGGTTTAAACGAAAGTTTGCCTCGGGTAGATGTTGTATCTTGGCGAGAGTTACCCTTTAGCTGTGAGTGTATGAGCAGTGTGTGTTTGGTCTCCTCAGTAAGTGTTGCTCTGTAGTGATTGTCTTGCGTGTCGTTCTCTCAGCACGAGCTGCTGTCGTCAGAGCGAGCGGATCTGGCGGCCCGTGTGGAGTCGCTGCAGAGTAGCGTCACACAGCTGGAGTCACAGGCGCTGGAGATGCAGAAGCTGAAGAGTGCGCTGGAGCGAGACCTGGAGGCGGACCGGCTTCTCAGAGAGCAGAAGACTAAGGTACAGTTCAGCGTCTCCTGGCCTCCTACAGCAAACGCTGGCGTACTCATGCGGCCCTCAGGGTTTACAGTGACTGAAGTACTTGAAAACAGCTATATTTATTACATTTATGAATAAGTACTTGAAAAGTGCTTGAATTATTTAAAGACACTTTATACATGTTTACATCTACATATGAAATTAGTTTAAATTAGCTGCAGCCCGTCTGATATAGATGTTGAGCCATTTCACAGGTATTAGTGTGATATTGCTCATATATTTCCAAGTATATGATACAGCTTTCATTCTTCATGTCAGTCACATATTCACAGGGGAAAACTCTGTTTGAATGAGGAAAGTGATGTCTTTGTCATAGTATCCTTTCAATGGTTTAGGTGATTTCATATGATGGACTTGAGGGAACTAGGGAACTGCATTTCTGGATTACCTTTTTTAGATTTTGAAAGATAATAAAGATATTGTTTGAGATCTCTGATTTTATTCCTTGAAAACCAAAAACAGTAGAGCTTGAAAGTGCTGGAATATAATTTTACAGTATCTGTACGAACACCAATCTCTCTTTATACATACGCACTGTTATCGTAACAGGAATGTTTTCTGTTCTTTTCCATTGAAGTTTTAAAGGTGTGTGTGTGTGTGTGTGTGTGTTACTCCAGGACCATCATTCTGCAGTCAAGGAGGTGGAGGAGCTTCAAACTCAGCTCAGCAAACACAAACATCAGCTCCAGCAAACGGCTCAGGAGCTCGAGCAGCTGAGAAAGGCATGTTCACAAAACACAATCTGATCACAGTGTGGCGATCGTGCCCAGACTGAGAGGCCCATAGATGGACAGATAATCTATATAATGAGTGTACACTATTATTATTATTTTAGGACTACTTCTGACATTTGTATGAACACCATTGCCCAGTTAGTCATGGTTGTGTTCTGATCTCCTGCTCTGTAGGGCGCTCAGCAGAGCTCATTGATGGACATGGAGATGGCGGACTATGAGAAACTGGTGAAAGAGCTCAATCTCAAGCTCTCTGAGAGAGACAGACAGGTGGAGGAGCACCAGCTGCACATACAGACACAGAGAGAGCGGGAACAGCGGCTGAACCAGGACATCGGTACTGCTGAAAGCTGTGTTGATCTTTAGCCAGTGCGGCTAATGCTGTAATCTAGTGAAATAACCCTGGAGCTGCACAGATCAAACACTGATGAAGCTCATTATGTGTGTTTCTCTCAGAGTCTCTGAAGTCCTCGCTGGATCAAGGAGGAGAAAGCCTCCAGGATGAAACAACTGCTGGTCAAAACCAAAAAAGATCTGGGAGACGCAAAACAAAAAGCGAGTCTCATGAATTCAGTCTCTGCAGGCGTACATTTAGCCTTTACTTAGACATTAATATCACACGGCAACTTTCATCAATTACAAGTGGAGCGACTGTAGGAAAAAACTTCATATTTCAGACAGACATTCATTAATTAATTAATTAATTAATTCATTCATACATACAGACATTCATTCATAGGCAGAACATAGATGAATAGGTGGATGGATGCAGTTGCAATGGAAATTATTCAACCCCCATTGCAAATCAGGTTTATTGGCAAAATGTACAGACTTTCAGCTGTTTGCAATGAACAAATCAAACAAAATTGAAATAGTTCAACACAACAAATGTTTCAAGTGGTTTCCCCAAAAAGTTAACTGAAAATACATCTTATTGACTTCTGCAGTCTCAAAAGTATTCACCCCCTTCATGGCAAGCATCTTTAGCACTCAGTAGAACCGCCTTTTGCTGTCATGAGCTGCTGAAGCGAGATGTAGAGCCAGACAGCAGCTTCTGTGTCTGAGGAATGATTGGGATCATTGTCCTGTTGGAGGTCCAAGCTCCAGCTTCCTCACTGACGGCATGACGTTTCCTCCTAGGATCTCCTGATACTTCAGTGACTCCATCTCTCCTTCCTCACGCTGCAGGTTTCCAGAGCCGGAGGATATAAATCAGCCGAGAGCATCACGAGCTCCACATGCTGAACTGTAGACTGTGTTCTTCACAGCTGATGCTTCAGTGACTCCATCTCTCCTTCCCCACGCTGCAGGATTCCAGTGCCGGAGGATATACATCAGCCGAGAGCATCACGTGCTCCTCATGCTGAACTGTAGACCGTGTTCTTCACAGCTGATGCTTCAGTGACTCCATCTCTCCTTCCCCACGCTGCAGGATTCCAGTGCCGGAGGATATACATCAGCCGAGAGCATCACGAGCTCCTCATGCTGAACTGTAGACCGTGTTTCACAGCTGATGCTTCAGTGACTCCATCTCTCCTTCCCCACGCTGCAGGATTCCAGTGCCGGAGGATATACATCAGCCGAGAGCATCACGAGCTCCACATGCTGAACTGTAGACTGTGTTCTTCACAGCTGATGCTTCATTCTTCTTCCTCCAGACACACCGCTGATCCAGAGGGACGAACAACTCCAGTTCTGTTTCATAACTTGTGTGTTTGGGTCAGTAGTGGTGTAGTCTTGGAGTTCTGGCATGTGTTTAGTACGAGCTGAAGCCTCAGAGCCTGTGGCCACCAGGTCTTGCTGCAGGTCTTCTGCAGTCGCTCGAGGGTTTCTCTGAACCTTCTCAGAAATCTGGTTCCAGCCGTTGATATCTTCCTTATTCTGTCTGGTCCAGGGAGTGTAACCACTGATCCTTTAACTCTGAACTTGTGAACTATGCTTTCAGCGGTGTCTCTAGGAACATTTAGTGCCTTCACTATCTTTCTGTATCCTGTGCCTTGTTTGTGAAGGGCGATGGTGTCTTCTCTTTACTTTTTGGACCATTCTTTTAACTTAATGTATTTCTAACACACAGTCAAACGTGACGCTCGACAGACCTCGCCAGTTCAGATATTTCATGTGTTCTAGCTCAAGCACACCTGGTGCAACTAATGAAGCCCTTGATTAGTGAGACAACACCTGTTCTGCAGATTGGTGCTGTTGTGAGGGATTATATTCAGGGGATTGAGTCATTTTGAAACTCATAAAAGTCATTAAAAGTTGCTTTTTCAGTTGAATTTGGGGAAACCACTGAAACATTTGTTGTGTTGAGCTATTTCAATTACTTTTGTGTGATTTGTTCATTTCAAATTTTGCCAATACACCTGATTTGCAATGGGGGTTCAATAATTTCAAGTACAACTGTGGATGGATGGATGGATGGATGGATGGAGAAGTTGATCTGGTGGTGGTGTTCATGTCTGATGTGTGTGTGAATCTCCCACAGGAAGCGGCTCAGATGATCAGTCAGGCGTCTCTGAGAGCAG
>FLSR01000102.1:20120-31644 GCA_900092035.1 Leuciscus waleckii | reverse complement strand
TTTAATGCAGCATCCAAATGTATATATGGTGTTTGGGTTGTTTTCAATAAAAAATATTAGAATTAATATATCATAGAGTTGTTTGTTGTGGTGGTGATTAGACGAGATTTGTGGTGACGTCACAATCGTACTGCATTGTGGGACATATAGGTGCCTGAAGTGTACATATGAAGTAGACTCGCTCCCTCGGTCAAAATCGAGGGAACGAGGGTCTGTCCATCTAAACTTCCCTCGTCCACTTCACGAAGTGGAACGCACTTCAAAATGGCGGCAGGGATTCCCCCGAGGGGAAGTGCTTAGGGAGGTTCGCAAGTGCGTGTCTAAAAGTGGACTGGAACGCAGCACTAATGTTTATATCTATGCACTTTTCTCCGTTGAAACCTATGGGGTCGCTGTGTCCAGTTTATATACTGTCTATGGTCAAATCACCAGCCCAACAAACAACTCTATGATATATTAATTATATATATTTTTAATTTATAACAACTCAAACACACCTATATACATTTGGATGCTGCATTAACAAATTCTTAAAGGGAAAAAAATGGTAAATATTAAATCAACTCCATATAGCTGATTCCAAGTGATCAAGGGCTTAGGACGTTCCAGTTCAGCCCATTGCAGTTTCCGCCAGTAGTGAGCACTCGTGCAACGTGAGCAATGACGTACATCCGAGTGAACGAGAGGGAGGGAAGTTAGCGAGTGAAGGGCATGACAATTTTGGACTGGAACGCATTTGTGGTCCTACTGAAGCTGTGATCCGATTGGTCCTCTCTGCTCTGGTGGGCGTGGCTACTGTCATTATACTGGTTTATGACATCAGATACAGAAGAGATAACAGGATTATTGATTTGTAATGTCTTTCTATTCACCTTATTCCGCCCCGCCCACTTTTAATACTTCGCACTTCCGCATTTTGTCATCCGACTTCCGCTAAACTGACACGGCACATCCGGTATTTCAGTAGTTAGAAGATTGTTTATAGTTAGCCAAAACTTGATCAAAATGACAAATAACGTTAATACCGAAATGTTTAAAATTGGGAGCACGGAGAAAACTTCGTACGACTATCAGTTCGTCTCACATTGTCTCATCCATCGTCATTGTTAACGTGGCCTGAGGTAACGTTAACCTATGGGAATATTTAACTACGTCCTGTCAGAAGGAGTTGATGGAGCAGCAATGAAAAATGATTTGTAAATAATAAGGAATGAGAATATTGTAACGGAGAGCAGATCACCAGTTGCATGGTGATTAAATCAAATTAATTAATGCAGTCTAAATCTACAAAAACCCCTGTCTCGCTCTGATATTATGCCTCTTTGTTTACAGCTGATGTGGGGGCGTTTCACAGACTGAAATGGTTCTCAGAATTTGCGTTTGAATAGCCTGCGCTCTCCGGGGCGTGGTCAAATTACTTTTGAATGGCTCGTAATCAGCTCGACTGGGGTCGCTCTCTTTTTATACAGATTACAGAAGCTGATAATATTTGTTTTTTATATAAATTACTTCATTTAAAAGAAGAGATTTCAAGCTTCATGCCTGTGTGTCTGTATGCCTGTTTGACTGAGTATTCGCTGAGTTATTGTTCATTTTCGGACGCGTTTCAGAATGGACTTCACTGGCAGAGAGAGGGCAGAACTCGCTTCTTGTTTATTTTTCTTTATTTGGCAAAAAGCACAACTCTTTGTTTTTATTGTGAGTATACACAAAAATAATAGACATTTAACAGAATCGATTGATGTATGAAACTCCTGTGGAAAATCAAAGTCAACAGAGTATTTATGAGTTTCTTTTACATTGATAAAAAAAAAGCGAGCTGGTATCGCCGGCGATACCGTAGACCTCAGGGGGTTAATTTTAATAATTTTTTCATTAACAAATTTCCTGGATTTAAAGTAAATATAGGCTAGCAATCACAACATAAGGTGCTTGAACTGGAGATCATTATTAACCAGACCGTAGCCTACTCGCCTCACATGTCTAAAAAATTTGAAATATATTTACAGAAAGCTGGTTCTAAACAAAACCATCCAAAACAAAAAACTATGTAGCCTAATAAATGTGCATTTCTCCGGTGCGTTCACTAGCCTACTGCGAAGATCGCGAGTCAATAGCCTATCGTCAACTTCATCTTTGCCAGAAGTTAAATTTAAATTGCGTGTGTGAATGAATGATGATGTTTTAGCAAACTGTATTGCTATACTGAGATAAGTAAACATCGACTGAATGTTGAAATAAAATTTAGGCTATTTGTATAAGCAACGTATTAAACTGCAAATTAACAATATGCCCTAATATTTCATGAAAACAACGTTACAGTCAGACGAAATATGAAAGACAACATTTTGTTTAGTAGATTTGGGTACAGTTTTTACTGTAGAATATACTGCCACGTCAAATAAGCTTTTGTTTAGCAATTTCTATATCTGTTTTTGTCAAAAATAAAGTCATCAATTAAGATGTTAGCTGTTCCAATGTTGACTATATTCAAACTAATGAATACATAGATAAAATGTAGGCCTATAATCTTTTTTTTTTACAAAGAAAGAGTACACTTGAAATATTGTTGAAATTGTAATTATTGTTGTAATTGTAACCTTTTTAATAAAATAGCTAAACATATTTACAAGATAGATGTAAGCAAAATCTTAAATGGTCAATATAAGTCTTCTTCTAAATATATCTTTTGTCCTTGCATTGTGGCTCAGTCAGTGTCACACCTGAGTGAATGGCTCATCATTATGCAGAGTGGGTGTATTCTAAGGTGTATACCACTCCTCGTTCACGCCCCCTCGCATATTGGCTTTCCAAGCAAAACCTGTTTTACATCAATTTAAATCAATGTATGGTTTTATGTGTACGATAAAGCAAGACTATTTTCACATAATTTTGAAGAAAAAACTATAGGCGACGACATCCATTAGTCAAAAGTCTTATTGCCACATATTTAGTATGTGTTTTGTGGCCTTATTTCAAAAACTTTAATTTTTAGTTTTTTCGATAACCACTCATAAACATTATTCTCTCAAAAATGAAAACATGTACATACATGTGGCTCACATATTATTGTAGTCCTGTTTGTGCTATATAGAGTGAATTTACACCTTTGCCATTAATATGTTTATAAGCAACTGAAAAAAGCACAAATGTGAGAGCATGTCAGAACACCCCCAGGGCCCAAAAAAATGCTCAGACTCCAGAGGGTTAATTGAGTCATGTAGAATTGTGAGATGTAACTCTTTACAGACCTTAAAAGGACGCTTGAGGTTACAGGCCTCTACTGCATGTGAACGACCACATCTCCAGCAGCGTTTTCCCTCCTTAATCCAAGTGATAATTTGAGAAGTTGTTCATTTCTTGAATTGGTCACAATAGTTGAGGTAAATGGTCCCTGTTGTCACAATGGGGACAATATGGCTTTGGTTTTGAACTGGGTTTCGGGTCAGCAGATTGAGGGGGCCTTATTCCACTCTCACTGGCCAGAAGAACTGGTGTAGGTCGCTCTCTGGGACGAGTGAATGTCGTAGCCTTACCATAGGACTTGGGCGAGTCACTCTGGAACAAGGTTGCAGCTCGACTGGAGATGCGTTTCCCCTGAGACTTGATCTCTAGCCAGGTGGCCAAATCAGGAAGTGTATAGGTCTTGTCAGTACCCATCTGGAGAATACCCCTGCTTAGGCAGTATTCAACAAACCCATCACGATAAGCAGATGGTAATTTACTTAACAGACGATCCACGTGAGAACCACACATGAGCTCGTAACCGTTCTGGCCCTCAAGAGTCCTCAGCATGCCTACCAATGATTGAATGGATAATGCAAAAGAGTCAAAAGCGTTAGCATCACCCCATTCTCAGTGGTGGAGTACTCATGATAGCACCCCACTCTGACTGGACGAGCTGTCTTGGCTGGCCATACTTGTCTTGGAGAGCCTGTAGTGCAGCTGAATAAGGACACGGATGGTACATATAGGCTTTAGCCAGCTGCTGAGCACTGGGAAGTTTCAAATGGCTAAGCAAGACATGATATTTGTACTGCTCACTGAGATGGCTGTGATTGCTCAACAGATTGTCCAGTGCTAACTTTAATAAGGCGATCACTCTCATTACCACTTTCGAACACCGGCAACTTGGGTTGTGGGATGCCATAGGCTGATGCAAACAGTAGCTCTGTACCAGGGTATGCTGAATGACCATCATGCTGAAAGGGCAAGAATGAAGGTGGTTGAGCACGGCTAGGGCCAGGAGGTGGCACGGATGAAACCTGATAGCTGGTAACTGGAGGCTGCAGCAGATGTGTGCGCGTTGTCACAGGAGGAATGGCTGTCTGCAGCACAGCATGTGGCATTGTAGATGGGGGCAGTGTTGCTGTTGTAGGTTGATGTGACACTGCCGGCATGCTTTTAATCAAGGGGTGTGCAGCAGTGGACATGACTGTGGCTCTTGAATGCGGTTGGGGTACCATATTCGATGTCGACAACACAGTACGAGCTGGTGCAGTTATAGGGGTAGTCTGAGATACATTGGAGACGGGTGAGGAGACAGCTTGTGGTAACATGTTGAGCACTGCGTGTGGTCTAACTGATGGCTGAGCCACCCACGAATCATCAGGAATAATCTGTTCTGCTGAACAAATTTGTATGGTTGAGGTCACAGCTGGTGACTGAGCAGAGGGCTGCTGGAGAGAGGGTGATTGATGAGATGGACTTAAGGCTGGACTAATATGTACAAACTGAAGTGGAGGTGAAAGGCTGTCTGGTGAGCCTGGAGGCACAGGAGTTGTTTGACCAGAGTCTTTAATAAGCATGGAGGATACGAGCTTCGCTACCTCAAACTCAGTCTCTGCTTGTTGCAGCTTACGCTGTCTTTCTAGATGCTTGGATAAGGCCTCCTTAGCTGTGAGAGCTTCCTCTTGAACACGCTGGGCCTGTTTAGCTTGTGCCTGTAGCCGCTGATATTCCACATCTGCCAATGAGTCCTCCACGACCTGCTGGCGGAGACTTTCTAACTGCCTCTGTTTAATCTTCTCCTCCAACATAGCAGTCTGGACACTAGAGAGTTCTGGTGGAAGATAAACGCCAGTGGAGGTAATAGAGCGCCTACTTGACCTGGAATGAGAGCTTATGCCACTACGAGACTTTTCCTCGAGCCGCTTCTTGGTTGACTGGGACAGTGGGAAGAAGCTTTAGGAGGAGGGTCCTCAGCGGGTCGATAGCCAACCTCATAATCGTCCAGGTGAGAAGGCAGATTAGTCCTGCGGCGAGGTCTGTCCATTGTCTCTAATGTGTCACTTTCTGCTGAATCCATACTGGTTTGATCTTGCACTCAATCCGGCTCGAAGGACCATATTAATGTAGCGAAGTACCACTACAATTGAAAGTTAGCTGGTTGAGGCGGCCAAATATGGATCAGATTCCGATCAGAGAATCAGGAGTGGAGAAGAGATTCTTGATAATAAGGCGTTTATTTATCTTGTATATGCATCTGGGTTATGCATCTGTGCTTGTATATGGTCTACAGAAAGAAATAAAGAGAAATAATTTACAATAATATTCGTTGAATATACATGTCTCCTTGCATTAATTCCATTCAGAAAATAAACAAACATAAAATATATTCCACTTAAATGTCAATATTAATCACAAGGAAGTTAACGAAAATACAGTAGTACACAGCTGTAAACAAACACTTGCGCTGTGTCGGAGAAAAACACTAGCGTGTCTGGTGATGACTCATCAGATTAGTTCGGCAGATTACGGCCGAAATAAACGTTCAAATCCAAGAAATTACCAATCACATGCACGTCACATACTAATAAGGTATAGACATATATGCACTTACATGTATTGCATGAACGCATTTACACAGCGCCTACTTGACCTGGAATGAGAGCTTATGCCACTACGAGACTTTTCCTCGAGCCGCTTCTTGGTTGACTGGGACAGTGGGAAGAAGCTTTAGGAGGAGGGTCCTCAGCGGGTCGATAGCCAACCTCATAATCGTCCAGGTGAGAAGGCAGATTAGTCCTGCGGCGAGGTCTGTCCATTGTCTCTAATGTGTCACTTTCTGCTGAATCCATACTGGTTTGATCTTGCACTCAATCCGGCTCGAAGGACCATATTAATGTAGCGAAGTACCACTACAATTGAAAGTTAGCTGGTTGAGGCGGCCAAATATGGATCAGATTCCGATCAGAGAATCAGGAGTGGAGAAGAGATTCTTGATAATAAGGCGTTTATTTATCTTCTATATGCATCTGGGTTATGCATCTGTGCTTTTATATGGTCTACAGAAAGAAATAAAGAGAAATAATTTACAATAATATTCGTTGAATATACATGTCTCCTTGCATTAATTCCATTCAGAAAATAAACAAACATAAAATATATTCCACTTAAATGTCAATATTAATCACAAGGAAGTTAACGAAAATACAGTAGTACACAGCTGTAAACAAACACTTGCGCTGTGTCGGAGAAAAACACTAGCGTGTCTGGTGATGACTCATCAGATTAGTTCGGCAGATTACGGCCGAAATAAACGTTCAAATCCAAGAAATTACCAATCACATGCACGTCACATACTAATAAGGTATAGATATATATATATGCACTTACATGTATTGCATGAACGCATTTACACAGAACGAAACCACCAGCATAAACAATGATTCACCGTCATCTTCTACGGATGCGTCGCTAATAAAGGAACGTGTAGGAAACAATAAACAATCATTAGTTCCTAGGACAGGCTTTCTTACACCGACTGTATGGGATAACGCCTAGTGAGCCTGATCACTCTGATTACTCTTAAAATCAAGCCAACAAGCTTTGGCAGGTGCGTAATCAACCTTACCCTGCGGGTATAAACACGGAAGTGGATGCACCTACCAGTTGTCTTTCGCTTTTGGAGCTGATCGGTTCATTCTGGTGGTCTCTGATCGATCGACTATACAACGAGTGTGCCGCTGTTCTTCTGGAAGACTCTCCTGGTGTCGGTGTTTACAGCAGTTGCAGCGGTGGTCGCGAGCTACGGAACCTCTCTTCAGCTGTTTCCACAGCATGTTCTTCTTAGTAAGAGTGTTTTGTTGATGCGGTTGAGGGCGGAAGTAGTGAGTGCTTCACTTTCGAGTGTTGCCGCGGTTGTTCCCCTTTGTGCTCCGGCACTGGTGACGGGTCCCATTTCTAAAAGAGCAAACATGGTTGTGATTTGTGTGTCCTTTTCAAGATGCCATTTCATCCTTGCGTTTCTGGGTGCGGTCGGTCTTTGTCATCCTCTGACGGCCACGAGAGCTGTGTCACGTGCCTGGGCATTCAGCACGCTGAAGCGGCTCTTGTGGATGATTCCTCATTGTGGGGATATGATCATCTCGGTGCTAAGATCGAGACTCGCTTCCGTTAAACGCAGAAGTGTAGTCCCCGTGCCTTTGCCCCGTTCTAGAGCGCCCCCTGGGTTAACCTCTCAGGGGAAACCTGGAATGCCGCAGGGTACAGGTGATCTGAGAGTTACGGTGAGGGGTAATCCGCCCGGCGTGGCCCCGTGGATCTCTCCCGTTTTTTAGGCATCGCAGCTGGGGGAAGCTCAGCAGGAATGCACCGGTCCCTCTGTGATGGACCGACCGGACATTTCTTTTGGGGCAACTCTGGACGATGGGATGTCCATCGCAGCATCAGAGGGGGGGCTTGATTTGATGGAGGAAGACTCAGTGCGTTGCCTCCTCCGAGAGGGTGGCGACGGCGATGTTGGATCCTGAGATGACGGCTATGCTCAAGAAGACCGCCGAGGCGGTCGGGCTCGTGTGGAATACTCCACCGCGTCCCGAACCGTCTCGGTTGGATGATTGGTTTCTTGGAGCGGGCCGGTCTGGTTCTCAGCCCGTTGCTCCGGTACCTTTCTTTCCTGAAGTGCATGAGGAGCTCACTAGGTCATGGAAGGCACTTTTCTCTGACAGAAAAAGGCTTGGTAGCTCCTCCTCCCTCACTACCCTCGATGGAGGTGTGGATAAGGGTTACGAGGCGATCCCCCCAGTGGAGCGGTCTGTTGCGATGCAACTGTGTCCAGCGACCGCTACCTCCTGGAAGGGAGACCCTCGTCTCCCCTCTAAGGCCTGTAAGTTCTCGTCTGCTTTGGCGGGCAGAGCTTACAAGGCCTGTGGGCAAGCCGCATCTTCGCTGCATGTTATTGCGTTGCTTCAGGTCCACCAGGCCCAGGCACTCATGGACATGCACGAGAGTAGTGCAGATCGTGAGCTCATGGTTGAGCTCCGCACTGCAACCGATTTAGTCCTCCGGGGTACAAAGGTTGCAACTCGCACGATCGGTCTGGCGATGTCCACCTTGGTGGTCCAGGAGCGCCATCTCTGGCTCAACCTGGCGGATATGAGGAAAGCGGACAAGGCTCGTTCCTGGACTCCCCCATTTCCCAGGTTGGGTTATTCGGCGACGCAGTGGAGAACTTCGCCCAACAGTTCTCCACTGTACAGAAGCAGACACCGGCACATCCTTCCCCGACGGCCTGCTGCTGCCTCCACCCGGCCGTCGGGGGTAGATCCTCCGCCTGCCCATCGCCGAGGGCGTCCCCCTGCGTCCGCCTCTTCTCCCACTGAGCATGTGCGGCATTCTTCATCCGGGGCTCAGCGTGGATCCAGACGCAGGCGTAGCGCCCTGCCCAGGAATGGGATTTTGTTCTTGGAGATGGTACCAGTTCACTCCTTCCCCTCAGTGGAGGACGGGGGGGTCTTTGTTTGTGTATGTCTGTTGTCATACATAGTTTGGCACAGCAGGATGACTCTCGAAGGAGAGGAGGCCTGACACATTATAGTTAGGACATGTATATATGGAGGCCTTAGCAGGATGACTCTCGAAGGAGAGGAGGCCTGACACATATAGTTAGGACATGTATATATGGAGGCCTCAGCAGGATGACTCTCGAAGGAGAGGAGGCCTGACACATATAGTTAGGACATGTATATATGGAGGCCTCAGCAGGGTGACTCTCGAAGGAGAGGAGGCCTGACACATATAGTTAGAACATGTATATATGGAGGCCTCAGCAGGGTGACTCTCTAAGGAAAGGATGCCTAACACATATAGTTAGGAGAGCTAGCTCGACTACTACCAGAGCTCAGGGAGCAAAGCACTTCTTCGGAGAGGGAGGGGCCACTTCTCAGGCTCTACCTGCAATGTCTGTTTGCATGCGAGCCTCAGCAGGATGACTCTCGAAGGAGAGGAGGCCTAACACATAGTAGGACAGCTAGCTTGATAGGCACAGCACAGAGCTGAGGAAGCGAAGAGCCTAAAATTATAACTCTCTAACTTAAGAGAGAGAGAGGCTTCTTCTCGACGCAGAGACCAGATCTATCTGCTTGGAACTTTGGAAGATGGAGGCCTCAGCATGACAGCTCTCAAAAAGAGAGGAAGCCTACGACATCTTTATGTGTGCCTGACTGCATAAGGAACACTGGAAGCCTGAAATCTAAACACACCTGCCTAGAGGCCCAAACTTTGTGAGGGGCTGCTAGAACTCAACCGGAGGTGAGGTATTCTGCATAACGACCCAGGAAAACTAGGGGAGTACCAGGCTTATCCGACGGCTATCCGTGAGACGGGACGTGTACTGCCACCCTAGGGTTATAGGGAGCAGGGGCCTAGCAGAGAGACTCTAAGAAGAGGAGACCTGCCATACTCAAACCCAAGTGGTCTTGAACTAGTTTTCTACTTGTGAGAAATAATATGTAGAAAAATACCCCATAAGATATGACAGCAAAAGAGCAAAAGACTCTCAGGAGTGAGAGGAAGCCTAACCATGCTTCTGAGCCCACAGGGAGGAAACCTGCTACCTGTGCTTATCACAACTGCAATACTAGCCGACTTCAGATTTGAGCTACCAGTGACTGAGTGGACAAACAGCGACAGAGGCCCTGAAACATCTCACCAAACCGTAAGGGGAACCCATCCTATCCAGGAGGGAAACGGAGGCCAAATTACCCAGTAAATAAACCTATAAACATAATTTATTCTCTTTTTTTGGGGGGTGGGGGGGGGGGGACTGCCTGATTACATTCTTTTAAATTTACTGCCTGACTACATTCATTTTAACTTGTCTTTGGTGGATCACACAACAAAAGCCTGAGGCAGACCGTCAGACGGTCCGGCTCGTGGGCCTGATGTTATGGATGAAAAGGGGGAAAGAGGAAAAGGAAGGTGTGCACAGGGAGGGAGGCGATTACCTGCCTGTGCTAGGATGCTTGCGTCTGGCCTGATGAGCTACCTCCCTGACATCCTGCCTCTTCCTCCTGGACTCGTGCCACCTCATTGACCTACTCCTGCCAGGAGGAGGGGCACCAGTGGTGACTGAGTCCCGCTGGCCCTGTCTGCGATCCTCAGAACGAGATGGGCCAGGACCCCCGGGCTGTCTGGGTGCGGACCTGGACCAGCGCGGTATTCAAGATCTGTAAGCCGCTGAGCATGCCTTCGCCTCCCTGAACCTTCCGGTCCCAAAAAGCTCAGAGAGCGAAACTGGGGCATCAAAGGAGAAAGGCTTTTTCTTTCTCTGCGATGTCAGCCAAGTTCACCCACAGATGCCTCTCCGTGGCCACCATGGCCGCCAATGATCGTCCGATTGCGGCATCTGTCTGTTTGGTGGCCCGAAGAGCCAGGTCTGTGGTGCGGCGCAACTCAGCTACCGCATCAGGGGTTAGACCCTGTAACAAATTAGCTCAAAGGGGAAATATGAATAATAATCCATAATTGCCGATTATGATTAATTATTCATATTTGGGTCAGTTAATTAGATTAACTTTGAGTAAGCTAATTCATATTACAATCAATTAATCAGTTCTAACGAACTCTTTGATTATTCATTTATTCTAAGAAAAGTGTATCTTTCATGGCCACCGAAAAATAATTATTTCTTAGCATGTACAGCACTTACAGCATGTAACAAGATCAATATCGTAAAAGGGACTTTGTTGCAAGCAGAGGCTCAGAAACCAAATACATAATTGTGCACAAGTTTTATTAACTAAATCACAAACATAACTAAACTAAACAAACATACATACATTCATACATACATGCATAGGTAAAATGGTGAGTGTTATGGAACCGGAAGCAGGAAATAGAACTATGGAAAAGATCTTGGGTTCCCCCCAGTATCAGCAGAAGCAGTGTTGCGGCCGGATGAGGCACTAGAGCCCCAGCAGAAGCAGTGTTGCGGCCAGATGAAAAAAACTAAGAGCGCGAGGTCACTGTGGACTGTCTCTAATAAAGCCTGAGAAAGGTCCCACCTCTCCGGGTTTGCTTTACCAATGAGAAGGGTGGACTTTCTGGCGGGAGTTTCCTCTGTGGGCCAGATTTATGAGTCTTTGTCCTAAGTGTGGTTAGACCTCTGCCTTACCCTTTTCCTGTTCATTAATGCTCAGATAGATATAACAAACCCACACTGCATTCTAAGAGAAGGTGATGTACATCAAAGTGTGAGTCATTAAATGAGGATTAATTAGATAGGAGACATGATACAGGT
>FLSR01000102.1:8078-19727 GCA_900092035.1 Leuciscus waleckii | reverse complement strand
TATATATATTGCTCTTGCATTCTTTCTTGTGTCTATAGGTGACACACCTGAATGAATGGCTCATTAAGTATGCGGGCCCCATTGTCTCCTCAGGTGTGAACCACTACATATGCATGATGCTGTTGAATGGTTGACGCCCCTTGCGCATATTGCCTTTACAAACAAAAAGTGTTTTACAAGTAGGGTTGCCAACCGTTCCGTATAATACGGAATCGTCCCGTATTTGACACATAAAAGTCTTGTTCCGTATTGAACTGATACGGAACGCACTTTGTTCCGTATTTTTGAGAATCAATTCAGTGCAAATCCATGACAGACACATAGCTTCTAATATATGTCATGAACGAAGACATTAGTAGGCTATGATAAGAAAAATACCGACGGTGCGGTAGATACTAATTTCTCCCCGTTTGTCTATGATCAGCGTAGCGTTTTTAACATCTTGGAACATCATCAGAGAATGCCCTTTTAATTGGTCGTTTCAGTCATTGTGAGTCACGTATCGTAGCAACGATGACGACAAGTGACAACAGCGGGAAATGTAAAAATGACTACCTCCGAGCGCCTCCGAGCAGCCGGCGAAAAAGAAAAGAGCACAAACATATAGTATTGAATGGGGAAATGACTACCCGTGGCTGGAATGCGTGAGGGACAATGAATACAAGGCCGATTGTCCGGGCACAGGAGGGAGCGATGTCAAGGTTCCTTGTCCATCAGACGTCTCCAGAAGCTGATATGGTAGGCTATGTAACGTTAATCATGTGGATTTTTTTAACTCAAATATAGTTGATAAGAGAGTGATTATATTAAAAGAGATAGTACAGGTTTAGCCTAACATTGTAAAGAAATCAAAAAAGTACACATGGAAAAAATAGCTGCACAATGTGCTTAGTCTGGAGGTTTATTTATTTCTGTGAGATTTTCCATGTGCATACAGGTGTTGTATTGCTTGAATGCAGTATTTGAGTGCAATATTTTAGATTTTCTTTATTAGCTGTTTTTTTTATGTATTATTGTTTTGCACTGGAAAGAAAGTGAACTATAATGGAAGTATAATTATATAAATATATTTGCACTACACTTCCTTAAAATGTTGTCTAATTAAATAAAAAATATTATTTTTTGCACTGGAAAGAAAATTCTAGAAGTCTAATTCTATTGAATAAGTTCGCACAAAGCTACAGAAAACTGTTGTGTTTATTTTTCTTCAAATGCAGTCTAAGCCGATAAGTTTTGAATGTTATATGTTGTATTTGTTTAAGTAAAAAATAAAACGTATTATAAACTAAACAAATCCATGGTTCATTGTTGGCAAAATGATCATGATGGCCTTTATAGCCTAAATTTTCTTCCATGGGGGCATGTCACCGGGATTAATTATCCCGGTGACATAATTACCGGGATTATGTTTGATTATGTATACATTTAAAATTATGCTTTACTACAATTTAATTACTACTATATACTTAGTACAAAATTAGTTGTTTCAAAATAGCACACTTCAAGTTAACTAATCATTAACACACTTGAAGTATACTGATAAATAGTCTGGCTGCAAGTATACTTAGCATGTTTTTTTTTTTCACCAGGTGTCACATCCATAGGAAGGCAGATGTAATCATAAGTTTATTGAAGTGCAGAGTGAGCGATGCAGGATAACTTGAGCGCGACGATAAAGCAGATATGGTGAACACTTAGCTGACTGTTGTAGGAAACTTTTCCTTCGTCAAAGCAGAGACCAGGAGACGTTGGGATCGCATTCAAACAGAAGTTATTCTTTTATTGAGAACTCTCTGTGCGTACCTGCAGGTCATCCAACAGTCTAACTCAAACAGTATACATTGTAGTTTATATACATTCCAAGTGGGAGGGATTTACATTGAGGTTGAACAAAGCATGTAAATGAAGTATACAGGTTTAGGAACCCACCCTAGACTCCGAGTGTTATCAATCTAATCCAATCGGCATAACTATTCAAACGCATAGAGGCTAATCCAATCAGTCTAACTATTCAACGACAGGGGCTGGGGCTCGGGCTCCAAGAGCCATTAAAGACAAAAGGTGAGAGTCTGACTCATTTAACTTACAATAGAAAAAAACAGGTCTGGCAGGAATCTCTTGCTGGAAACTCAATAATCATCATTTATACCTCAAATGCTAAAATCAGTCTACTAAACTTTCTCAATTTATATACTATTGTAGTGGAACCTAAATTAAATTTTATAAATTTGTAATACAACACTGTGAAACAATGTCTTTGTAGAATACTGGTGAACACATGATGATGGACACCACAGGACAACAGGTAAGTATCTTCAGGTTGGGCTTCAGGTAAGGTGAGTCTGTAGCGTTGCACGACGAGACCAGACACTGAGGTGCGGGAGACTGTGACTAAAGTAGTGAGTGCAATCATGACGGGCAGGTGCCGGTGATTAGAAATCAGGAGACTGTGATCTGGTGTAATGATCGGGTGCAGTGGGCGGGAGTGATGACGTAGATGGCTCCGTGACACCAGGGTGGAAATCATTAGGCTTGTTAGATATGAGCAAAATCTGCGCAGAGCCGATCACCGGTGATCAGCGCGAGATGCATGCTGGTTAGAAATGTGTCCGAGTGCGGTCCGCCTTGCTCTGATGTCATGCTGACGTATGTCAAAAATCTCTCGCGAGCGCAAGGCGCACGTGTCGGATTCTGCAGTCGAGCGCAGTTGCTCTCCACCGACTGCGCTGATCAAAAGCACTTAATGGTCCAGGGGTGTAACTTTTGCCTAGCGTGTCAGAGGTTGTAGGTTCGATTCCGATCTCGTATGGTTTTATTTTTCTCGTATAACGTTAGTTTTTTTTTTTTCTCATCAAAACCGAATATGTTAATCAGTGGTTGTATATCAAGCAGGGACACATTTGTGTGCATTATGTTAGAGTATCCACAACGGATTGAAGCGCGCGTCCAAATGAAGACAGTGCGGCGGTTGCGCAAGCCGCACGAGAAAACACTGCGAGCACTTTGATCACTTGATTTAAATAGCCTAACACATTTCAGCGTTAGATCTTCTCTTATTTTTTTTTTTTAAAAACGAACGAAATGAATGCTCTGCCAGTTAATTGGATATGTTTTGTTTATTTGTAGAATTGTTACATTCGTGCCGCGAGATGTTTAAAAAAGAAAAAGAAAAAAAAAAAGCAGGATTGCGAGGCCCCCTATTGGCGCGAGGCCCTGTGCGGTCGCACAGTTCGCACAGTCTATGCGACGGCTCTGCATATACTTCCCATAATTTAGGTAGAAGTTCATAAGAATCTAGCTGTAAAAAAAGGTTTAACACACAGAAAGAACTCCACAGGTATAAAACATAGGCTACATGATTCATAAGATATATCTAAGCAACTACTGGTGATTATTAAGCTTATTGGTAGAAATTTTGAGACCGTTTTTTGTTAAAGAGTGTGAATTCATTGAAGTCTCTGTTGGTTTAAGAGAGAATGTCTCTGGGAAGAGGAGGTGCCCTGAAGGGGAGAAAATAAATCTCACTCTTTAGGTCTGTGTTGATTTGGGCATTGGGACTGTCTTCACAAGTCTCTGTTTCCTGATATGATATGATTTTTGCATTAAGGTTACAAAGGTGTCTCTTGGCCACTTGTCGTACGGGGATTTTAAGTCTGTGGAAAAAGGAGGGTCTTCTTTATTGATTATCTCTGTCATTACAAACCCTAGTTTGAGATAAGGTAAGCATGGGAGAGACGGTCAATTCAGCAATGTAGGCACCATGGGTTCATTTTTACGAGACTCTAATGGCTCGGTGGGGAATCTCTGATCTTTGGAATGTGGTGGTGTGCTCATTTGATAGGCGTTCTTCATAGATAATCCTACAGTGTCTGCAGATTTTCTTACCCAGAACGCACAGTAAATGCAGATGCTCTGCACCACCGATCCCAAATGCAAATGTTTGTCAGCTTGTTTGGATGGCATTCACGATTGATTTTACTGGATTTGATTTGCATTGAATTTGGAAATACAATCCACTTGGTCTGTAAAACACAGAATATGAGAGAAAGCCAGATGATTACAGATACAAAGGTATGTCAGAATGCCTTGAAAATATATTGCTATTTTTGAAGGGTTATAGTGGAACTAACTAAAAAGAATTGTATTTGTTTGTTGTTCATATGAGAGCCTAATCTGGGACCACTACTTTAACCAAACTAGGAAGCACATGAAAAAACTTTCATGCCAGTTTTAGCTGCCCACAGTTTCTTTCTAATTTAAAATACATTTATTTCATACTAAGTATACTACAACAAATCTATTAACATATTTACTGACATATTGCTTGAGACTTACTGATATGAATATTAAAATTAAACTTTATTTGGAGTACTTCTTTATTGCACAATGTACATTTCTTAAGTGCCCCTATTATGTTTTTCTTTATCACTTATTATGGTATGTAATATAGCTGTTTGTGAATGCAAACGTTCCGCAAAGTTGTACATTTGAAAATGCACGATAAATAAAGTTATTGTCTCCTAAAAGAAAGAATCGACTCTGATCCGCCTTTACAAGTCATTTGGGTTTCGAATAGTGGTGTCAACGATAATCGATTCGGCGATGCATCGCAATGCGGGGCATGCACGATTCAGCATCGATGCGGTAAAGTGCCATAATCGATTATGTCACTGTTTTAGGGGTGTAACGGTACGCGTATTCGTATTAAACCGTTTGGTACAAGGCACGCATTTTCAAACCGAACGGTTATTTCAAATGTAAGCGCGTCGCGAGCGCGCTCATAATGTAGTGGTAGTGGCGAGACCACAACATCAAATGGCAAACGCAATGTAAGCGGAACGAAACTGAGCTACTCGTGACGGACTGTTTATCAGTTTGGACCAAAGCAGCGCGAGCCGATCTAATACTACACAGCGCTAAGAGATCCAGTGAAGAAAGCGTTTGAATTTGCCACTAAAGTAATAACATCGCTGCGAGATCTAATGAGAAACATTCACATTTCTCCGTTATTAACAGATCAAACAGCGCTGACGTGGAAACCAGGAAGAAACATTGTGACATGAATGAACTATTCCGTGTCCACAGATCAGCAACATTCACAATGGATTTATCGTAGTAACACTAACTGCAACAGTGGAAGTTTGGCAGGAATGGTAGGCTATAATGCTTTCAAGTAACATTACGTCGGATTTATTTCGACATTATGAATACAATTGCTGCCCTCAAATGTTAATCTGAACTAAAATAAAAATTTGTTTATAAGCACAAAATATTACATTGAATTTTTTCCAAGGAGCTGTTTTGTTTTATATGCTCCTAAGAAGAGTCAATTAGCTCCATCATTGCTCAAAGAAAAAAATATCATAGCCTACTTTATGATGTTAGTTTTAAATAAAAAAAGAATAAAAAAAAAAAATCAAGGAAATTTCTCTGGTCAAGAAATTTCTCTGGCATTCTTTCTTTTTGCTGTATCGAAAACGTACCGAACCGTGACACAAGTGTATCGTATTGAACCGAATCGTGAATTTTGTGAACCGTTACACCCTTACACTGTTTATTTTCTGGCCTCGAGTTGGACAATAAAGTTGGAATTTAATTTCAAATGGTTCTCAAGCAGAGAGAAGAGAAACATTTCTCATTCAAAGCACTGACAGCAGAAATTTATGTTTTCTTTTTCAGGTTTGAAAATGCCATATCCAATACTCTGTACCATTCAATTTTATTTTATTTAATGACATTATATCAAAGATACAGGAGAGTGATAATACACACATAGCAGCCAATAAAATCTGTTGTTCAATATCTGACTGCTTGTATTGCCTCATGACTGATGAAAAATTTGACTTGTTGTGTGCAGTAGAATTTAGATGCATCGCAATGCATCGTAGAATCGAATTGAATCGAATCGTTACCTGGTGAATCGTAATCGAATCGAATTGTGAGGGCAGTGCCAATGCACACCCCTAGTTTCGAATCCTATTGCTTTACGGTACTACGTCATTAGGAGATACATTTGCATATAATTCCCACCAATGTTGTACGTTTTCTGCCCGCAAACAACTTGACCAGCCCACAACACGTCACTTTACTGACGACTGCTTCTCAAGTTCAACGCGTGATTCACAAAATGCTTGCTGTAGAAAGATGGGTCAGTAACCAGTTTTTTTGGACCAGCTTGCTCCTCAGAATCACAATCTGTAAGCATGAATAATTATTGATGTATATATTTCTACTGGGTGTTCAGTTTTGTGTTTTATATTGTAACAGTCACCACCACAGGGTTTCTTTTAGTTCAATTGTGGGTGCTATTTTTTTCCTAGCCACTAGGGGGATACAAGAGGGCACATTGAGATAAAACAGGAAGCAGTAGAGTAAGTGATAAGGTCTGTTTGATGCAGGGGGGTAATCGAGCTCTCGATTTCCGTACCACCCCCGGCGGCCACCATTGGCTAACAAGCCTTCACCTGCTGTTAGCATCCCATTGACTCCCATTTGAATTGTTTGGGTGAACTGATGTGGAATCTATATAGTTTAATTGATGTGTTTGATGTTTTCTTGTAGAGGATTTGTTTGGGATGTAACTATTGCTCATCAGCTGTGGATACTGCTAAGTGTTTATGACCAAACACTCTGCTTATACTACTGAAGCACTCTTCTGATTCGTTTGCTGGGAAACCTTACGACTCACCAAACAACTAAGCGTTGGACAACCTTCTAATTCATCACTATCCACCTTTGCACCTATGTTCAAACTACAGATAAGACTGGTTTCTTTCATTTTCTGAACTGTTGGGGTTCGTGAGCCTCAGAGGACTGTGTTGGACATTTCGATATACCTACATGTATATACTAGCTCATGAATGAATTGTATCTCTGTATATAGGTGTATATTATTATATTGGGTTTTTGGATAATGAATGAATGAATGAATGAATGAATGAGTAAAGCTTTAAATATATGAAGAAAGAAACACTACACTTGTTTGTATAAGAGTTTATTTAGATCTTTTCCAACTGAACAAATTGAGCATTGCACACAAGGTGACTCCCCTTTTGAAAAGTAGCTTGACCAGTGCAAAGAAGCTGGGACTATTATAATATTGTGTAAGTTTCCGGTTAACTCACGTTATTACTGTCTTACTGAAATACTTCTGCTAATCAGTTGTGGGCCACTATTACCTAAAACTGCATCTATTAATGCAGATTGTCTGCCGTTCTTACTACTTTGAGTAAAGATAAAGGATGGAGCAAGATTTGTTTTACCAACATTTATGTTACATCAGTCATTCACGTTAGAGCTGGTCTGACGTATGCACCGTTATTGATACAGTTCCCGCATATGCACCGCAATAAACTAGAAATATACGGGTTTGTTGGTGGACATACTCTCATTAATGCTGATGGTGAGGAAATACAGTTGAAACATCTCATAATGTGAGTAGTGTATCACAGAGCATTGTCCTGCTCAAGTTGTCCTTGTGATGAAGGTTCCGGTTGAATTATAGTTCTTCCAATTTTCATCATCGGACACGCGCTCAGATTGATATGGTAAAATCGACGTCATCAAGTTTTTGTTTCTGACACGCGCTGTATACATTAGACCACAGTTTTTCACAATTTTTGTGTTCAGGCTCTTTTGGGCTGGCCTGAAATCATGGCTTGATGACACACTGGAGCCACTGAGCTTGACCCCTCCCGTGACACTATAATAACTAGAGCACATTAGCATCAGTGTTTTGCTCAATCGCGAGTTTGAACCGACTATCTCCCCTTCTGGCCTTCATCCTCCCATCCCGCCGACATCTGGTGCCATCGTCAGATTCGTCCGCAGAGCATGCCCACCAATGAGTGTAAGTTTCCCACAAATGGCCGTAGTTTCGACACCGACAGCGAACACGCACCAGCATTTGAAAACAGAGAATACTGCTTATTTTTTCAAGATTTTGATTTTGATTTTATTTACTTGGCTTTTTTTATCATTCAAATTTGGCTGGGTGGTTAATAACACATTTTTCTGTGGGTGACAAACTCGGAACACATTTTAATAATGCTTTACACATACTTTAAGTCATTTAGTTCATTTAAAATTGAAGTTGAAGTTTAAAAAGTTTAAAAGAGTTAAATTAAAATATTGTATTTTCTGCAGCCAAATTCCTCGAACACGTCCACACACGCAATCACATTCCGATATAAGAAATTATTATAATGCAATCATAGATCAATTATAGGAAACATGATTAATTCACCTCCCGAGTCCATATTGTGTCTATACTATCAGCGATTAAATCGCCTAAATTTAATTGCCTCACGCATCGCAATCACAGAAACATGGCGGACAAGATGCACATTTGCACTCATTCGCTAGTCAAAAACTATGAAGGTAATATGATGCCATAAAGAATCGCATGCGCAGGGTAAGATTTGTGAAAGTGTACATAAGATTGCAAGCGTAAATTAAATTTGCATGCACAAGAGAAGATTTGTAAAGGTGTAAATCGCCTTTCAAGTGTAAGAAAAAAATATTTGCAGCATTTAACTGTTATTCGTAAGTGTAATTCATGTATTGTGAAGCTGCAGCTTCATGCTTGCGCAAAATAAATAGGATCTGTATTCCTCTGACTTCCATTTTTTCGCGCTTACACTTTTGTATGGTGGCAGAATAGTCTCAATTATAATTCACACAAAAAACATGATTCACACATGCGTAGAAAATTTCACATGCATGAAACCTATCACGTACACACACAAAAAATTCACGTGCGTGAAAAAAAAAAAAAATTCACAAAAAGCAACTCACATGTTGCTAAATAAAATTATATATTACATTTCACAAATATAAAACACAATTCGTAGATATACAGCTGTGCACAAAAACCTTTGAATGTTTAAAATGTACGAGTTTATCCTTGAATGTGAATGTGCAAATCGTCATTCACGCGTGAATCACCTTGGATTTGTGTGTGTGTGTTTTTGAGACTTTCCTGGCAGAGCTCTCCTCCTATACAGTTGAGTCGTACTCTTTAGCCAATCAGATTTAAGCTATCAATCAACCAATCAGTATCCATGAGGGCGGGCCTATCTGCATGTTACATCATCAGCTTTCTACCAGTTCATGGCTGAGCAGAGGTATGTGCAGTTGATCGTTCATTTCTGTGTTAACTGAAGTTAAAGAAGTTAGAGATCAGTTGAAGCAATAGTTTATGAACTATTAACTGATGTAAGCAAGTGCTGTGATAATCATTTGTCCCATATCGTGTCAAAAATGAAGAATGATGTTTGATTTGTTGTGCTGCAGTTACAGACAGCTCTCACAGCTTTAACAATCACGCTAATGAGTGCAAAACAATCAATACCCACCCTAGCTCTCTTAGCACTGGCCTCATCGAGATTGTTCTTTAAATAGTGAATAGACCTATTTTAATGAGCACCCATTGTTTTGCCATTTGTGCAATAATTCCTAGATTGTTTGCAAAATGACACACTTTAGTCAAAACATATACTCATAGTTGTGAAAATGCAGTTCTCATTTAACCAACACGGTCCTCAATGATCAGACACTATTGCAGCCAGTTACACACAGCTGTGATAAATATAAAACACATTTGTAAAAAAACTAATTTTAAGAAATAGCATGTGCTAGATTTTTGGCCAGACATTGTTATGTAAGGGATCATTTAGATGACAAAAAAATAGTGACAAACCCACAAAATTCTTCATGATTAGTTTGAGATATAGGGAGAATGTACACAAATAGCAAATAGGCCTACTATAAACTTACCAAGCACTGCACAACACTGATGCTGCAGACTGAATATTTAAGTATTTATTTCAATACTTACGTATTTCTTACCATAATCAGTTACAGTAATCAACCAACAATGAAATCAATGAAATCAATGAAACAAATAAAATCTGTAGACAAATAAAAAATTACTGCATGAAGTACATACACTTTGACTCTGAAGAAAAACTACTGTAAAAGCAACAAGAATACTGTAACTATTCATCATCTCTCCATCTGGCTGGATCAGGCCATAAGATTTCATCCACATCACAGGCTGTGTCTTCATTGGCAAGGCACCGTTGGAAGAATCGCCTCGTGTGACGAATCCACCCCTGCACAGAAGCTGCTTCGATATGATCACAGGCCTGCTCCATGGCCTGAATGAGGGGCAAACGGTCATAGGGCTGCAGGTTGTATACCTTCCACCGCCATGCTGAAAAAAACTCTTCTATTGGATTCAGGAAGGGGGAGTATGGGGGAAGGTATAAGACTTCAAATTCAGGGTGCTCATGGAACCAATTCTGGACCAGAGCAGCCCGATGGAATGAGACAATGTCCCAAACGACAATGTACCGCATCTGGTCCACTTGGTTTAATGCTGTGACAATCTCGTGCAATCTGTCAAGAAATGCAAGTATTAGATTTGCATTATAGGGTCCCAGATTGTGGTGGAGGACCCCATTTTGTGTAATAGCAGCGCAAAGGGTGATGTTACCCCCTCGCTGCCCTGGCACATTGGTGATTGCCCTGTGTCCAATTACATTTCTCCCTCTTCTTGTTTTCGCAAGGTTAAATCCAGCCTCATCCACATATATAAATTCATGTTGAATTTCTGCAGCATTCATTTGCAAGACTCTCTGAAACACAATAAAAGACAATAGGATGCTATTCAATATCTATTGCACAGTATTTTTTTTGTGCCAGAACATTATGAGCAGTGCACAATACCACACCATAGTAAGATGAACAATACATACCTCCACATACTCATTGCGCATATGTTTCACTCTCTCTGAATTTCTGTCAAATGGTACCCGATACAGTTGCTTCATGTTATTTGATTTTTCTTGAGGATTCACCTAATGTTGACAGAGAGACTCGTTGGATGTTATTGAAAATATGGTCGTCATTGATGATATTGGCTTGGATTTCTTGCAGCCTGATACAATTATTGGTCAAAACCATGTTCACAATGGCGGCCTCTTGTGCAAGAGTGAACATAGGGCCCCTTCCACCTTGGTGTCCTCGACCCTCAATCCTATGTAAAAAAAATATATATATAAAAAAATACACATGCAGCCTACTGTCAAATGTCACAGTAAACAATATTGATGATAAGTACAGCAAGCTTCAGTTTCAATGTACTGTGTGGTTAGCTTACCTGTTTTCTCAATGAAATGTCCGAATTACTGACACAACAGTATTTCTGCTGAGATTTGGTTGAACTCTTTGTCCAGCTTCCATCAGTGTCAGTCCATGGTTGATAACATGGTCAATAAGTGTTGCACGGATTACTTGAGTCAAATTTGGTCCTCGTCTTTGTTCAGGTTCTATCAACTCTTCAAGTCCTTCTCTACCTCTTCCTCTACCTAGGCCTCTTCCTCTACCTCCTTCTCCTCCTCTACCTAGGCCTCTTCCTCTACCTCCTTCTCCTCTTCCTCTACCTACTCTTCCTCTACCTCCTTCTCCTCCTCTACCTAGGCCTCTTCCTCTACCTCCTTCTCCTCCTCTACCTAGGCCTCTTCCTCTACCTCCTTCTCCTCCTCTACCTAGGCCTCTTCCTCTACCTCCTTCTCCTCCTCTACCTAGGCCTCTTCCTCTACCTCCTTCTCCTCTTCCTCTACCTAGGCCTCTTCCTCTACCTCC
>FLSR01000101.1:337439-370933 GCA_900092035.1 Leuciscus waleckii | reverse complement strand
TTAAAATTGTCTACCTAAAAAAACACAAAAGTTATTATTGAGAATTACCAGAGGTTTAGACATGGATGTTTTATTGAAAATAATAACATTTGAAGTCACCATTGTGGAGATCAGTGTTTGCTTTAGTTAGCCTCTTGACCCTTGACTTTCTAACGTTAGATTGTCTTTGACTGCTTTAACTTTGTGTTTATAAAACACATTTATTATGACATGAAAACCAGAGAGAAAATGTGATCAGGTGCTGTTGGCTATTTATTGATGATGACATAATTGTCATGCAGTGGTCTGATTTACTCTCATTAACAATCTTAACTTTCATTATATGAGAAAAGTTTAATACTAAAATATTTCACATCTTTGAGTATAATAGCTCTGTGAAACTACTGTAGGTAAACCAGTAGTGACCAACAAATAATTTAAAGATCTTTAAATACACATGGTGTATAAAAAGCGTTTTGAACAAAATTATGTTTTAGACCAACAGACATGAAGAATCAGCGTATGAATCTCAACAACGGTGACAATCAACACAATAATCAGATAAAACTCTGAACATCACAAAACAAGCTACTAAAAAGTTGCAACAAAACAACAGCAAAAATAAAAGCAGATAATAATAATAAAAGAAAATACTAAAGCAATTCAGCATAACTTATTCATGCTGCAATGCATGCTGGGAGATATTGATGAGTTTTGATTGATGGCTCCCATCATGCACTGCACTTTCTTCATCACCATTGTTGAGACTCATACGCTGATTCTTGATGTCTGTGTGTCTGAAAGATACAGTAGTTCAAACCTTTATTGTGCACAATGTTTTTAAAATTCTTTAGACTGGCGCAACACTGATGAATGCTATCACATGCTAAAGACTCATAGGGCTATTATAATCAATAAATGTTATTATTTGTCTAGGGAAAAGGACTTAACATGAAAAAACAACAATGCGGTTTCTTTTATGGAAAAGTGAATGGAACAATATTTATTGAGTTTTAACAGGTTTGTGACACAATGGGATTTTATCAGGAGTCGACAAAGCCAAAATAACAAACAAAAACAACTAGTTTGGGATTTACCTCTTACTGCCCTAATCCACAAAATAAAATAAAATAAAATACCTTCTCTAACTCCCTAATCCCCCCCAAAAAAAAAAAAAAAATCGGTCTCCCTACCTCCCAAATTACTATGTACAATATATAAACAAGTATAAGTGCTAACAGAGAAATGCAAGGGTAACCTGTACTCGCGGTCGTTAAACAGGTGGTAGTCAATATCACAAATAGAGCCCTTCACAGGAAACAAATGAACAACTTATCTTTCAATCAAACACTCGAATGAACACTCCAAAGATAAACACTCTCAACACTCTAGCAGTGGTAAAAGCCAGGCAAGCAAAACACAGCATGTGAGCACAAAAGGCTAATGAAGCAGAAACAAAAGAGGCATTTATACACGTCCAGGTGTCAGCTGATCAATCAGGGCGTGGCACCAATCAGACTGCAGGAGCCAATCCGGTCTTCTTCCTGGATAAAAACAAACACCTCCCACAACAGCATAAAAACACAAACAGACCAAAATGGATGTAACATAATGTAAAATTAATGATCGTATAATCAAAGATAAGGCTCTATATGAGCTCAGTGAATCAGGCCACTACATAATAATGATGTCATCATCAATTACCAATACATAATTAACATCACCGGATTAATTTTCTCTCTGATTGTCTTGCCATAATCAATGTGCTTTATAAACACAGAGTAACAGCAGCCAGCAAAACACTAATGTTAGAAAGTCAAGGGTCAAGAGCCCAACTAAAGCAAACACTGATCACCATCATGATGACTACAAATGAAACAATAAATCTCACGTCTAAACCTCTGTTAACTCTCTAACAGAACTGTAGATGTCTGACAGAAATAAAGTCAGTCTGGTTAGTAATAGGTGAAGCTGGTAAAGCTGTTTGTGGAGTTGTTTAATCCTCTGATGAGATCTTGTGAGATTTAATGTTTTTTATCTTCAGTTGATCTAAGGCTGTGGCTGAAGTCAGATGTAGTTCTTGTGTTTCTGCTCGTCTTGACATTCCCAGAATTCCCTGCGTGACACTTCACATTTGATGTTATTTCATTTAAATAATTATATTTCTTCTTAGTTTTTGTTATCAGTTATGTACATTTGGGGTTTATATTACATCATATATTGTTTAATTAATGTTTATGGCAGAGTCATGTGCGTGTCACCATGATAGTGTTTTGTATGTGTGTGTATGACTCTGTGCACCTTCATTATATTAATATGTGCCTCAGCTTGTGGAAAACTAATGATCTAGTGAACTTTGAATCATCATGTGATTTTCCTTTTTTCCATCTGTATTATTATGGTGGTAAATACTTTAGTGAAATTGAATTATAACATTTAATGGTTAATGAAATGTAAGGGTTGTCCAGTAAAAACTAAAAGGTTAGTACTGTTTAAAAAAAATAAAAAAATTATGGTAAAGTACTTATTGCTTTTCACAATATTCTAATTTTGAATGTGGGTTTCATAAGCTGTAAGCCATAATCATAAAAATTACACCAAATAAAGGTTTGAAATATCTCACTTTGCATGTAATGAGTCTATATAATATATTAGTTTCACCTTTTTAGTTGAATTACTGAATTAAATTAACTTTTGCACGATATTCTAATTTTCGAGTTTCACCTGTAAACAGAAGGTGATAACAGAATAAATAAACCAAAGCATGATTCAGAAGTAATCATTTTTATTTACAAAAAGAAAGTGTTATACAGCAAAAACAATGTACAAGTGTATACAGCATTTGTAAAACCGCAAAAACAATGTAAAAGTGTAATTAGGAAAAAAAAAAAAGCACATTACAGCCTCTGAAGGTTATTTTTCCCTTACACAAAAAAACAGTTTCTGGTTGTACCAGTGGTACTGCAGTTTACTACATTGTTGTCAAAAACTTCATTAGGCCTGTACCTGCATCTAAACCCTCGGCCTCTACAGTGGATGACAGTGCCCCGTCAGGCTGGTTGAATGTACCCATAGCCCATTCTTCTCTGATCTCATCACCATTCATTTCACAGAGGTTATGCAGAACACAACATGCTATTACCAGGGATTTGACCTTGTGTGTATTGCAGTCATTTCGTTTTAGCAAACACCTCCATCTGCCCTTTAGCCTGCCAAAAGCATTCTCAACCACCACCCTGGCTCTGCTTGTTTTATGGTTGTACACAGGTTGTTGGAGTGTCAGTCGTCCGTTGTCGGTGAAAGGTTTCATCAGCCAGCTCTTCATTGGATAGGCTGCATCACCAAGGACATAGTACCCCACATCATGTCCACAAATGTTCTTTGTTACATCAGGTAGTAACAAACCCCTATCCACTAGGCCCCACAATCCTGACAAACGCAGCACTCTGGCATCATGCAGGCTCCCTGGCGCTCCTAAAAAAACATTCCAAAAGAGACCTCTTCCATCCACAACAGCCTGTAGGATGATCGAAGGCCAGCCCTTTCGGTTGAAGTACTCTGTGTGGTACTCCTCTGGTCCAAGAATGGGGATGTGTGATCCATCAGTTGCACCTTGTGGCAGACCCCACCTGCACTCAAAATACACTGCCATTTCTTACATTTTTTCACTGTTTGGTAACTGGATAACTTCTTGCATGAGTACCTTCTCAACAGATGAGCAGAAATCATGAAGACAGTGACACACAGTTGCAACTCTGACTCCAAATAAATGAGAGATGCTTCTATACTCAGAGTTGGTCGCAAGTTTCCACAGTGCAATGGCGATTCTTTTTTGAATGGGTTCACAATGGCGGTAGTTTGTGTCACGTCTCTCCAGTTGGGGTTGCAATCGACGACAGAGGTACAGAAAAGTATCCTTAGACATCCGGAAATTCTTTATCCACTGGGCTTCGGTGAAAGTTGGAACCAGCTCCCCACCATCCTGTTGTTCTAGTGTGTATCCAAACCGATCGCAAAACACGACACATTTGATAGTACTTGCATATCTAAAACACACAAAAGTGGCAAAAATAAGTTGATGTAATCGATAATAATGTAAGGCCCGCTATATTGGCCCAATCTGCCGGTTCGCCAATACACGGGGAAGGTTGTCACGTGTTCTGTCCTCACTCATGCAAAGTATTTGTTGGTTAAATTTGCAATACATTAATCATGTACTCACTCGTTAATTCATCTGACTCCATAAATGAAAGGTTTTAATAATATCTGTGCCTCACTAAAAGTGAGCGAATGTTTGACTATTCCTTTTAACCATTAAATAAACAATGTCAAAATCAGTTGGAATAATAACATTGTAGCAATTTAATATTTCAGATATCAGAGATCAATTCCACAATCAATTCAAATATTCGGTCATCCTCATTAATGTATTTTAAATTGTTTTCATATTTAGATATGACGGCCAGAAAAAAATAAGTTATGTTAAGTTTTTGTTATGTTTTGTTTTAGTGCCATTGACTCCCATTATTTTTCGGCGTTTTCCTTCAGTTTTCAGTCTATACTCTTTGGCTTGAATCTCCTCCATACTTAAAACTCAAAAGGCGCTGAAAACTGATTACTGTCCGTCGCAGACTGAGAGGAGCAGTCGCATGTAGTTCAACGTCACCAGACTAATTTGCATAATCTTCCCGGTACTTTAGACCGCGGTGTAAACGCAGTAAACAACTGGTCTTGAGTAAGTTCCTAGTAAAAAAAGTTCCTGGGACAAATTGTTCCGGGTAATTTTGGTGTAAACGCAGCTACTGATACATTCCTCCATATCTGGAAAGAACTATTTTTCATCAACAACTTTATCAAACGTTGTGAAAGTCATTTATTTCTTGTAAAGAGTTCATGATTTCCATCCCTTGTGACCCAATATCTGAAATCTCAGAAAGTGCTTCTTCATCCCTCATCTTCTGCATCACAATTTTCGGCTTTAGATTACAGCCCGGAAAGTACTACATAATTAAGATGAATTTACAGCGTAACTTTCGGTAATTATAGTGTACCTATGAAGTACTTCCATCTAAGTATAAGGGAACAATATGCAAAATTTGGGGAATAAAGGGGTAACAACCAGGAGAATTAAAAATATATATATTTATATTGTAAGTATTACAGAACTACGGGGTACTTATTCTACTATTATGATACCACAAAATTTGGGACCAATTTAGCGAGAACATACACTGTGCACCTTTTTGTAAAAATTGTAACCAATCAAACTGTATACGCTTTTTAAAAATTACAGGGTACATATCTATGCATTTTTTTATTTTATTTTTATAGCAAAAGTGCAGATGTTTAAGTTTGAGCTCACATGCTTCAAGGCAAGTAAAGCTAAAACTATTGCATTTTTTTTTATACTGGGAAATATACTCTTGTTCCAAGTAGTTACAGGGTAAGTGTGACATTGCGGGCCGTAATTTAAAGTGGTGCTTGTTACCCTCTTGTTCAATGTAGTTACAGGGTAAATAGAATAAAAAATACAGACTGGAAACCTTTATAAATTGGTCCCAAATGTGATTGTTGTATCATAATAGTAGAATAAGTACCCCTTAGATCTACAATACTTACAGTATAAAAAAAGATATATTGTGCCTGGTTGTTACCCCTTTATTCCCCAAACTTTAAATGTTGTTCCCTTATACTTACATGTGAGTACTTTATAGGTAACCTATAATTACAGAAAGTTACACTGTAAAATCGCTTTAATTACGCAGTACTTTCCGGGCTGTAATCTAAAGTGTTACCGGCCTCGCTCGGTAGGCTGCTGCAGTTGCCGCAGAGCAGCCAATAGGCGTGCGAGCTGTCTCGCCTATGTCTGCATTGCTGCTGCAACGCGTTTTGCATTATTACAAAATTAAGGATAATTTTTGGCTTCAATATCTCGCGGAAAAGGATTTTCCCCTAGCGTAAGATATCTTACGCAGTACGAGAGACCTCTCGTAAGAGAACTAGAGATTGCAAGCTTTCAAATGATATATAGTTTGTCAAGATTAGTTTAGGTTTAGTATAGGATATTACTGTTTTAAATATGTAATGGCTTTGGGCCCACCGGTAGGCCGGTGACACTTAAGAGGTTAGAGAAAAAAATTCAGAAATCTTTGGAAGATATCACTGAACATTTATTTAACCTTAGCTAAAGTAAATTTCTTACTTATGGTAATTTTTCTTAATTTATTTTAAATTAGACAATATAATTTAAATATTTTAATCTCCGATATGTTATTTAACAGTTGAGCTAGTTCTTTAAAGCTTCTCTAACTAGCAGAAGACACTAGCTGGGTTTAAACCCCAGTTGTACAGGTATTATCATGTTCTGAACTGCTGTATATCTGTGTTTTCCAGTGTGTTCATTCAACTCAAAAATTATTTTATTTTTAATTATTAAAAAATGCCATTATTTTATATGAAAAAGTTAATAATTGTTTATTGATAAAATAGTTTAGTTTGTCTTGTATTTTTTATTTTATTTATTAGATCATATAGCATTTTAATCTGGCCTATGTGTCGCATTTCACTTCCATTCTTTCAGGCGATATCAAGATTAAAGTAGCCTATACTGTATTAATTAAACAACACCACATTATTGTACTAGACATGTGGGAAATTAATGTGGGGAAATAAATCCTCTGAACCCTGAGTAGATTTACACAAACTGAGGAAGTCTAAAAGCGTTTGGTTGTGTCCCGCTCTCCTCTAGAAAGGGTTATTAGATATGGATTGTCCACTTGATATGGGAATCTTTCTGTAAAATCTAAATCACAGATACTGTATATTGTTTGAACTATGAAAATGATGATCACATCAGTGTATGAATATTCTGTGTAATGTTTAATATATCAGGTTCTGTCGAAATGCTGGATATCGAGTCCATCACATTTCCCTATCAGGGACAATAAAGTATATTTCATATTTCAAAATGCTTAATCTCACTATTTTCCATATCCCGAAGACTAGGGCTAGACTCTCTTCACTTCAGTGAATATCCCAATGAAGTCAGTTTATGCACAGACTCAAATATTACAGTCTTGACTACAAATATGTATTGAACATTTTCAATTATTGTCGAGGGGGAAAAACTTTAACCTCTTTTTTTATTTTTTTTATTTTTGTGATTCTTTATTTATTAAACATTTTATGTGTATAACTATTTACAACAAAGCCCAAGATCCGCCCAAAACCATACGACTAAATACAAATAAATAAATAAATATGACAATAAATTAAATAAAAATTTTGACCAAACAATATATAGAAGGAGGTTTAGCCGGTGTGTAGATTTGAGAAGAATTATACGCTATTTATAATTCCATGAGAGTTTTGTTGCTGCTGTATGAAGCTCTTTAACCAGTAGATGGAGCCAGAGGTAAAGCTGAAGATATAAAGCTCAGCACTGGAAGTCTATTCATCTTAACAGTGTCCATCATGAAGAGCTGAGTGGAGACCAACACAGAAGATCACTCAATCTGATCCAGAAGAGACTGTAGTTCCACTGAGAAATGAGAGATAATGAAGAAAAAACTCTAACCCCAAGATAATTAAACTGGTCTCTGACTGGAATCGTAGTGGGAAAGCCTGAATCTCTGGTTTAGCAGCTGTTCCTGAGCTAAGTTAAGGGCAGAGGTACGGATAACTTTAACCCCTGTTGCGGGGCATGTTGTCACACGATAAGCCTCATGTTTATTGATATTGATTGATGAATGATATCTAAAAAACATCTTTCTCAACATATTTGTGTTTAATATGTATTACGGGCTATTTAATGGCTTTACACTGAAGTTTAAACAGAAAAACAATTACGAAACAAAACAGTAAAAATGAAACATTATTTATGTATTTTATGAGTTATGGTGTGTGTATGAGATGCAGATATATTTATTTATGAGTTATGGTGTTTATGAGATGCAGATATATTTATTTATGAGTTATGGTGTGTGTATGAGATGCAGATATATTTATTTATGAGTTATGGTGTGTGTATGAGATGCAGATATATTTATTTATGAGTTATGGTGTGTGTATGAGATGCAGATATATTTATTTATGAGTTATGGTGTGTGTATGAGATGCAGATATATTTATTTATGAGTTATGGTGTGTGTATGAGATGCAGATATATTTATTTATGAGTTATGGTGTGTGTATGAGATGCAGATATATTTATTTATGAGTTATGGTGTGTGTATGAGATGCAGATATATTTATTTATGAGTTATGGTGTGTGTATGAGATGCAGATATATTTATTTATGAGTTATGGTGTGTGTATGAGATGCAGATATATTTATTTATGAGTTATGGTGTGTGTATGAGATGCAGATATATTTATTTATGAGTTATGGTGTGTGTATGAGATGCAGATATATTTATTTATGAGTTATGGTGTGTGTATGAGATGCAGATATATTTATTTATGAGTTATGGTGTGTGTATGAGATGCAGATATATTTATTTATGAGTTATGGTGTGTGTATGAGATGCAGTAAGAGACCCTCACAGAAAACATATGACTAAATGATATTAACAGTTTGGAAACGATAAAAATTAAGTAATACTGAATTTTTTCCATCACAGCAACTACAAGTCAACTTCTACTAACCCGAACCCTAACACCTAAACTTAACCTACCAGTCTATTGACTGTCTACTACAGCCTACTAATACTCTAATGAGAGTTAGTTGACATGTAGTTGAAAAGTTACTTATAGTTAGTAGAATGTCTAAAATGGACTATCGAAATAAAGTGTAACCAAAAAGGTACATGCAGGGGACGTCCCTAAAGTGCATTTGACCATTTGTCATTTTGTCATAGATGACAGTCAAATACTCTGAAATGCTCGGGTTATGAGTAACTCTTAGACCACGACTGAATGAACTGGAGAACATACAAAGGTGTCGCTGCAACTGACAGGAACAAACCAAACTCTACTGAGTAACACTTCATCTGTATTGCCCATAGACATTATACTAACTATAAGTAGGCCCAACCTTTGCATCTACATGTCAACTAGCAGTCATTAGAGTATTAGTAGTTAATTAGCATAATTAATATAACAAAAGCAATTACATACAGTCACACAAGCAACATTAAATCCTGTAATTCCCTCTGATCAGATCTAAAAGCTAAAATGCTAAAACAAACGACTTCAGACTACACTTAAATCCTCAAAGCCTTTAACTCTGTAAACATTGTGTGGTTTGGCTTTGCAATTGTTCATTGTGCATTAACACATTAAATACGTTTATATACGTTTAATTTTTTAAATGTATTAGTAAATGTTGAAATTAGCATTTACTAATATTAATAAATGATGTAGAAGTAACTTCAGTGTAAGTTCATGTTGACTAATGTAGTGAACAAATGTTATCAAATGAGACTTTATGTAAGTGTAGAAGATGTAGAACTTTCAATCCAATAAAACACTCAGTTTAACACTCAGAGTAAATACTACAGTTAAACACTGCAGATGCTTCACATACAATGAAAATTAGGTCATATGTGTCACACAACCGTCAGCTTGTGATGATAAATGATGTCTGTGTGACACACTCTTGACTTTCAAATCTTTCCTGAATGTGAATGTGAACATGTCCAACACGTTTACAGCTCACCGACATCATGACTGAATGTGTCATTCCTGAAAGTGAAAATGAATGACTAGACATCTACATCTCACTAGGTTTATACCACAGCAACATGTCTAATCCACATCTACACCACACACACACACACACACACACACACACACACACACACTGCGTGCACCCAGCCGTTATACCCTACACCACAGACACACACACACACACACACACACACACACACACACAGCAGTTATACCCTATCCAGGCTGTAAACATGTTTTTTTCTGCTGTAAAAGTTGGTCATTTTAACATGGGGGAGATACAGATTTGACTCACTTCTGCAGCCAGCCTCAAGCGGCCAGTCAATGAATTGCAGTTTAACTCACTTCCGTGTTGGTTTCAAGAGAAAAGTGAAAAAAGTGTTGACACCTTGTGGACAAACTAATTAACACACACATGATTTAATATGAGCTACACTAGTTTTCTGGTTCCAAATTAAAATACTGTTTGTTTGTAGAATAAAAAACTTAACCAATGTGATTAATGTTGCTGTCATTAAAATGCTGTCAAGTTAAATGGAATAAGGTGCGCTGCTGCCATCTCGTGGTTTAAAGTGGCACTACATCCCTAAAGATCAGATTCTCTTTGAACAGATCTCTCACAATTTTTTTAATGTAAATGAATATATTTCGAACATTTTAGATTATATTACATGTAGGCTGTTTCTAAAGATCCTTTTAGATTAATACATGTCCATATGCTTGATAAACTTTCCTGTAGTTTCCATGTTCACCACACGATGGCGCATCTCACACAGGTTCAGTGTAACGAAAGACGTGGAAATATATTTATTAGCGATTTATTTATACGAGTTCACTTTCCTCACATTTTTTTGGAACAGACATAGCTCAATGACGTAATGGATATTAAAAAAATAAAGTTAAAATAAATAGCGGAGCACAACCTAACACTTTTTGACTTTCTCAGTTTGTGTAAATCTACTAGGGGTTCAGAGTATTTTTCCCACATTAATTTCCCACATGTCTAGTACACTCATGTGGTTTAAATCTCTTATGTGGGACACGCATGTTAATTGGGTGTGTGAAAGACTTCAGCAGAGATTGTATTTTTGACGAATAGCCTATTTATGGAGTAAAACACAACCTAACACAGGGCTCGCTGTAACACACTTGTGTTAAATACTTCCACACATGCTAGCATGACCAAACCTAGTGTACTTACTAGATGCCATTTCAACCCTATTTAGAGAAAACAATTCAGAAATCTTTGGAAGATTTCACCGATGTATTTAACCATAGCAAAAGTAAATTTCTTATGGTAATTTTTCATCTCTATTTTTGGTGTTTATTTTAAATTAGACAAATCTGATATTATTTCAGTCTTATTTAACAGTTGAGCTAGTTCTTTAAAGCTTCTCTAACTAGCAGAGGACACTAGCTGGGTTTAAACCCCAGTTGTGCAGGTAGGCTATTATTGTGTGTTGAACTGCTGTATATCTGTGTTGTCCAGTGTAATGCCAGTAGATCAGGCAGATCTGCCATTTTAATGGCAGATCATTTTAATGACAGCATTTTAATGACATTCAACTCAAAAATTATTTTATTTTTAATTATTAAAAAATGCCATTATTTTATATGAAAAAGTTAATAATTGTATTTTATTGATAAAATAGTTTAGTTTGTCTTGTATTTTTTTTATCATTATTATTATTATTATTAGATCAGATAGCATTTAAATGTTATGAACCATGTTGTCAATTTCCTTCCAGTCTTTCGGGGTATCAAGAAAAAAAGTGTCCTATTTCTCCCCTTTCGCCGCTTTTCTCCTTCGGGTCGCGGGTTTCTGCCTGATCTTCATCTCATCCATCACCTCCATCTGTACGACCGTCTGCATCTTCCTTCTCTATGCCACACCATAAACCTTAATTGTAGTGTACAGTGTCTTCTAGAGAAATGACATCTTTCAGTCGCTTTTAAATGAGGAAAACATATTATACTGAGACTCATGATTGTAATGCATGTATGAGTGATCTGAGTTTGTGCATATTGTTGAATCAGGAGATGATGGAGATTTGCCTGATATGAAACATCATCATCAGCATCTGCTAACAGAAGAATCCAGAAACACAGTCTCTGGGAAGAACATCAATTATTCCCTGTTTCTAACTCTATCAGAAAGAGAAACAGAGAGATCTTCTGTGTGAAACGACAGATGAAGCACATGATGGAGAAAGCGGAGAATAAAAGTGATTCTGTCATAAACTCATCATCATAATCACAGGCTGCTTTATGATATTAAAGCTGGAAGCGTCACAGAATTCACTGGAACTAAAGAGATCTTGATTCTGATCAAACCATTCAAACCTTCAGAATAATATCAAAACAGCAGAAGTCATATTTTATAGTGACGCACATTTGACATCTTTGTGTTTGACTTCAATAATGATTCCCTTCAAATTACAACTTGTTGATTTTCATATTCCCTGATGAACTGAAATCTGTAAGTGTTTTCATTTGTTGCTGTAAAACACATTTTCATCTGTAGCTTCTTTAACTCTGCTGTGATTCTGATGATCTCCTGTAGAGGGAGACACGAGACTGCATTACAGGGTCAAAGGGCAATCTGGAGCCGCTTTAGTTCACATCTTTAGCTTTATTTTCACTTTTATGTTTATTTGTATAGTGCTTGTACATACTGTGACAAAGTAACGTCCATATATCAGAAATATACAGATAATACAATCATGAGTTACAGTGGTTAATGGCACATATTCATTTAGGCAGAAATAATGAACACATTAAAGATGATTACAGTATATAATCTTACAGTGTTATACAGTATTGTACAGATTACAGTATATAGATGATAATGTGTTGATTCATCGGCCAATCAGTGATGACATGATGTCATTTCCCTGCAGCTCTAGAGTCGATCATGTGACATTTCCAGCTCAGGTGATTGGCTCGAGTCAGTCCAGCGTCAGAACTCTTTACAATATGCATTAAAGACAACATCCAAACACTATCAAATATAATGTTGCCTTTAATATGAGGTGAATATGACTTGCTTGTAGCTATTATTAAAAATATGTACAATATATAAAAATAAATATAGTATAAATAAATGATTATATACATGAAAACTAACAGGTTCTGAGAGTAAGTCAGAAAGTTTGAGTCCTGTGTGTGTGTGTGTGTGTGTGTGTGTGTGTGTGTGTGTGTGTGTGTGTGTGTGTGTGTGTGTGAGTGAGTGAGTGAGTGAGTGAGGATGGGAAACAGTGTGTGTGTGTGAGATATTTACAGTAGATCAATATTATAGATTACTGATGGAGAACAATGAGAGTTCAGACTGAGAAAGAAGATCTTGATGAGTGTGTTTGTGTTCAGAAGAGTGTGTAGAAGATTTCAGAAGACACGAGTGAACAGACCGATGATGATGATGATGATGATGAAGATGTTCTTGAGAACATGATGAAGGGTTTGATGAGAATCTCATTTCAGTATCAGAATCAAACTTTACAGGCTCGTCTGGATCACAGGAGACTATAGAAATATACATATTAGATTATCATCATATACATTGCTTTGAATTTAACATTTAATATGTTCTTAATCAATAACTTTTCTGTCAATTAAACACAATCTGTAAATGTTTCATAACTGCAGAAAGTCAGTCTGATGGATTTGTCTGAATGTGACACTTTATAACAGGAGAGAAAACAACAGTAAATCTGACTGTACATCTAACAAGTCTCTGTCCTCTTTCCTCTGGTGATTCACTGGTTTGTGTCTCATTTCTGTCCTCCATTTTTCTCTCAGTCTTCTTGTTTTCTGCTGATCTGTGATTTCTGCTGATTTTCTTTCTCCTCTTCATTTGAATCTGTTCAATCACACAGACAGAGTTTCATTAAAGCGATATAACATCATATCACGAGACATCAGATCAACTCCTGATCAACATCTGCATGAGCTCAGTGTTATTACAGCATCTCAGTTAACTCTACAATATTCAGAATAATCAATGATGATGACAAATGACAAATATAGAAATGTGAGTTTATGTGTGAGTCCTGATTATAAACATCTTTCTTCTCACCTCGTTATCATCATAATTTAAATACAGTGGCTGTTCTGATGATATTCAATTGTGCAAAACTCTTCTTAGGCATGTTAGAATTTTAACCCCCCCAAAAAAGGTTATAGTTTGGCACAGCCAGTGGAAAACGTCACTGCCATCAGATGCTCACGTAAATATCACTTTACCAAACCTCTTTCCAGACCTTGGCATTGTTGTATATTATCAGTATGATTTTCTAATTTACCTTAGATGTAATATAGCTGATGCTAGTTAATAACAAATAATCCTTCATTTATTTGTTTGATGCATCATTAGATTATTCACCTTATTAGTCTCAGAGAAACATACTAACCGTCTTGAATAATTTAATATCAAACAGGAATATGTCATCCAATCTGCGATTTTCTCCATAGCTCCTGAGAGTAGAGATGCAGTATGCTGTTTAGATTTAGCATGAACATAAATAACCGTGTCGTCTGCATACATTTGAATTTTAACTTCTGGACAAATAGATGGTAGATCATTTATATAAATACTGAATAAAAGAGGGCCTAAAACTGAGCCTTGTGGAACACCAGTAGGACAATCTAAGGATGAGGAGGATGTCCCTTTAATTCTTGTATTAAAGCTGTCTCTGTTGAATGTTTCGGTCTAAACCCAAACTGCATTTCGTTCAAAGAATGGTGACCCAAATTCAGATGGTTAATTAACTGGTTGGTCACAACTTTTTCAATTACCTTAGATATTATTGGAAGGATACTAACTGGTCTGTAGTTATTAAATTCAGAATGGTCTCCCCCCTTGAATATTGGAGTAATAACTTCAGCTTTTAAACTCTCTGGGAACACAGCTTGTCTGAAAGACTTATTTATCAGCTGTGAAACTGAGGAACACAAAGTTACAGCATTCCTTTTTATCAAGCAGCAATCCATCCCATAATATCCTGAGCTCTTGAGTCCTTTAAACCTTTTAAAATATCCATAACCTCTTGTTCACAGACCTCTTTTAAAGAAAAAACAGGATAAGTAACATCTGGTGATATGATACTAATTTTCCTGCTCCCAAATTGATTATCCAAAGCATAAACAGAGTCTTTGCAATGTCTTTTAATATGTTTTTCAATTTCATTCACATCCTGTGTTAGTATATTGTTGATCTTCATCTCATAAGACTAAATACTTTTATTTTCCTTTCGAGAGAGTTTATTAATGTGTTTCCAGAGTAAGTGATTATTTCCTTTAGCCTGTTTAATTAGGTCAATAAAGAAATTTGCTTTTGCCTTCCTAAGTTCATTCACTACTTTGTTACGGCAGTCTTTAAAGAGACGCATATCAGTATCAATGCCAGATTTTAATGCCTTTTTGAGTAGATGGTCTCTTTCTTTATCAAATTCCAAACATGTTCTGTCAACCAAGGTAGGTTTATATTTGTAGGGGAGTCAAAATAAATAATAAAAAAGCTTTTCACAAAAAGGATAGAAGTGTTAATTACCTTGAGATGATTGATACTTTGTGAAACTTATAATCTCAGCATAACATCATAGTCCACACTTCTGCTACGCTGAATTTGACAGACATGCTTTATAGCCTTTGGAGAAAAAAAACAAAACAAACAAAAAAAACATGACGTGCTGAAGCTCACGCCTCTTTTGCCACTGAGGTTGTGTTAGGCAATGCACAATGTTGAGTCTGAGTTTCTACAAGTTGCATAATGTCGCGTTTTAGTTTAGATATTGCAATGCTGCGTTTAAGTTTGGAAAGACCGCTGCCTGTGGTTTGCATAATGCTTTTATCTATACTTTTTCCTCACAAAAATGTTCATTGTCCCCTAGAGAAGTACATAGGCCTACTGACACTGTTTATATTGTGAATGGCCAAATTTCATTATTTGTTTCATATACAGTAACTATTTACACTATATAGCCTACACTAAAATCATCTTCTGCTTCTCGTTTTTATATGCCTAGTCTGTAGTATTTTCTTATTTTGTTTTGCATGCTCTTTCTTAAGCCAAGTGTATACTGTGCAGTATTCAGTAGGCTTAAGTACTGTATAATATATCGTGTTCAGTTCACAGATGTAGGGAACAGGTTATGACATATTGTACTGTATGAATTGTGGGTGGATTTATAAACATTGAGAAATTAAGTTAAACAGATATAAACATGACTCTAAATAATGAACAGGAAAAGCAAAATTGCATATAAAACTATTTCAAAGTATGAACTAACTTGTGCAATACAGTAAATATGCTTACACTTCCCTAAATTAATGAAAAGATGTGCTGTCCCAAACGTTGTGTCCCAATCACCCAAATATTACCCAAAAAAATGCAGTAGGGGAGAGCGGGGCACAAAGTAACGCTTTTTGACTTTCTCAGTTTGTGTAAATCTACTTATGTTCAGAGTATTTATTTTTTCCCACATTAATTTCACACATGTCTAGTACAATTATGTGGTTTTGTTTTATTAATACAGTATATACTTTTTTCTTGACTTACCCCGAAAGAATGGAAGTGAAATGTGACAACATGCCCCATAGGTGGGGTACATTGTAACATGTGTGGGGCACATTGTAACATAACATATGACAGCTTAAAATGTTATCTGATCTAATAAAAAATATATACAAAACAAACTAAAATATTTTCTAAATAAAATACAATTAAAACACTTTTTCATATAAAATAATGGCAATTTTTAATAATTAAATATAAACTCATTTTTGAGTTTTGACTACGAACACATGAAAACACAGCTATACAACATAGTTCAAAACAAATAAATAATTAGTCATTTCTGAACATTGACTCTCAGTCTTTATTCACCTTTTTCTCACGTTTTCTCAATAAAATTAATAAAAGTATAGAATATAATAGCATATTTCTAATAGGGGCACATTGTAACGCAGTGTTACAACATGCCCCCGCCTGCACAACTGGGATTTAAACCCTGCTAGTGTCTTCTGCTAGTTAGCGAAGCATTAAAGAACTATCTCAACTGTTAAATACCATCTTGGAGATTAAAATAATATCAGATTTGTCTTATTTTAAATAAACACAAAAAATAGAGATGAAAAATTAACTTAAGTAAGAAATTTACTTTTGCTATGGTTTAATAAATGTCTATGGATATCTTCCAAAAAAATCAAACATTTTGGCGGAATTTTTTTTTCTATATAGTGTTGATATGGCAACTAGTAAATACACAAAGTTTCGTCATCCAAGCATGTGCGGAAGTATTTAAAACAAGCGTGTTACAACTAGCCCCGCGTTAGGTTGTGCCCCGCGCTCCCCTATTGCTCAGTTTACATAAAAGTGGATGTCACACATCCTTTCATTATAATATAAACTTTTTTCCTGTTCAAATAGATAGGTAACATCTTCAGTATTACAGAAATGTATCACGTGTTGGGCTGATGTTTTTAATTTATGGCAGGAACCTTGCACAAGGCGAAAATTCAAAAACTGTCCCAATCACCCTTAATCCACCCATATATATATGACATGCACGAGCGCGTCCGTTTCTAGATCGCTGATATGGTTAGTGTTATCTAATGGTTAGATGAATGCCATCATTTATTCAACCATATGTCGTTCAATACCCATGTGACTTTCATGCATCTTCGGGACACATGTGAAGAGAGCCCATTTTAATGAAATCTGGGAGATTTCTGTTCATTAATCCAAGAAGAGACACGATTGCTTTAATTATGAGCAGATTTCATTTACTTATTCACATATAAACATTGATCAACGAACAATGTTTGCAGAATTCTTAATTTGGTCACTGAAGCAATGTTTAAATGTAATAAGTGAGGTCAGCAGGGCCCTAAACCCTCATGGGCCTTACACATTAGCTACAACTCTTTCCTGTCATTGTGCTGAAACAAAGAGATACAATAATGTTTGGCAAAACCATCTTCCACCGTTACTATTTACACTTTCAGGAAGCAATAACTAGTAAACACTAGTGACAAACTACATTTATCTCCACAGGTTTTTTTGTGTATATACAACAATATCTTGTTTAACATGTTCAATATCTTGATGTGAATAATGTATGACAACACCCAATAAATCCTCACTGAACATCGTGATGGTTTAATGTTTGGTTTAATGTAATCTAGATTTAAACAGAGTGTTTCGGAGAAGCAAACAGTGAACAGACAGAGTTTAAGAGTCAAATGTGAGAAGCTCTAATGTCATTAAATGGTTATGAGTTATTATAGATAGTAGTCTTTAATTTTTTTGTGAATTTGTATAATTTGGTCAATTTCAACTGACAAAAAAGAATGGCACCTTTTTTTAGCCAGACGTTTGCATCTAACAAAACATGTGCTTGCTTGAAATGCAGCTTTTGAAACCTGAAGAGAAAAAAAGTGGGTGTGTCTAACCAAACAAGCTTGAAGCTAATCTTCTTGTTTGGTTTTTAATGAGTAACAGATATAACTTCCATGCATTTACCACACCCTTTTTGAGTAACTCTAGAGTTATTATATCATGTTTCATGAATAGGCAATTGCACAACACTGCATTTCACTGTCTTGTTCTAATCACAAGGTCGGTAGTACTTTCAACCAGTGATGTCTTGTGACCATTTACTAACTTGAAAACAGGAAATGCATACAAATAACATGGGAATAAATTGAATGAACAGCAGCTATACAAAGCTGTTAACAGTCTCAAGATAATTGAAAATGAGGCACATGAAAGACAATTCAAGAGTTGGCAGTCATACATAGTAAGCTAACTATGATATTTTTCCTTTCAACATTCCTGCTAGAAATGTACAGATAATTCTTTCCTTCACTAGGGTCAACACGAAGGTCGTTGTGACTTTGAACGTTTAAAATGTGAAGCAAGTGTCACAGGTCGGGGTGGGCCGAGCCAGACTGCACCCACCCCTGGAAACCGGGTACCACCTCGAGGAACGTGTCAAGGACCAGACAGACAAGGGAATAAAAGAATAACAATTTTCTTTATTAAGTTAAGAGCAGTAATTTGAAAGATCCTAATTAAAATCTTCTTGTCACCAGAGGGATTCGATGGTCCCCTGGACCGTAGAAGGAAGAACGATCGTGGCGGCCCTGCAACTCGTTGGAGAGGGATCAGAGGGAAACTCACACCGTCTAGGTAGGTCACTGGGTAAGTACTCTTTACAGGACTCAAGAGGAAGTCGTGGTTATACGGACCCCATTCGGACTGGAACCAGGTAAGTACTCATGGGCGGGAATGGAACAAGTCCCGGATGCTGCCCCAGAGGTAAGTACCCAGAGAGCGGTTGCCTCAGCCTCAGACAAAGCACAGGGACACAGGTGGCGAGCGGACCGGGCCAGAAGAGGAAACAGGTAAGTATATCCCGGTAGGTGTCCTTTATGCCAGACCAAGTAGCACGGGGGCCTTTAGCCGGGACGTGAGGGAACCCTGGACAACAGGAAGACACTTCGATCGAGGCTCGTGCCGCAGCTACTCCTTTTAACAGGGGCCGCGGCTTACAACGTAGGCATGGAGGGCTTCTCTCTTTCTAAACAGGGCGGGGGCCTTCAATGGGGCATGTGGGGACCACCAGGCGGACGAACACCTTGAGCGAGACACTCCCCTTCGGCTGTGTACTGCAACAATACAACAGGGTTCAATGGTATACAAGCACTCAACAGTGATACCTTCTCTCTTTCTGGACAGGGCGGAGGCCTTCAATAGGGCATATAGCGACCACCAGGCGGGGAGGACACTTTGAGCGAGATGCTCCACTTCGGCTGTGCGCTGCGACCAGGTAACAGGGTTTAACTATTCATCAGCATATGAAACATTCAGTTGAAATACCTTCTCTCTTTCTGCACAGGACGGGAGCTTTCGATGGGGCGTGTGAAGACCACCAAGCGGGGAGGACACTTTAAGCGAGACACTTCACTTTAGCTGTACACTAACAATGCAACAGGATTTAACCATTCAACAGTAGACGAAACACTCAGCTGCAATACCTCCTCTCGTTCTGAACAGGGCAGCGGCTTTCGATAGGAGCGTGTGGAGACCACCAGGCAGGGAGGACACTTTAAGCGAGACCTTCACTTCAGCTGTACACTGTAACAATGCAACAGGATTTAACCATTCAACAGTAGACGAAACATTCAGCTGCAATACCTCCTCTCGTTCTGAACAGGGCAGCGGCTTTCGATAGGAGCGTGTGGAGACCACCAGGCAGGGAGGACACTTTAAGCGAGACACTTCACTTCAGCTGTACACTGTAACAATGCAACAGGATTTAACCATTCAACAGTAGACGAAACACTCAGCTGCAATACCTCCTCTCGTTCTGAACAGGGCAGCGGCTTTCGATAGGAGCGTGTGGAAACCACCAGGCGGGGAAGACACTTTAAGCGAGACACTCCGCTTCAGCTGTACACTGTAACAATGTAACAGGGTTCAACAGTAGATGAAACATTCAACATTAACAGAGCCGGGCTGTCTCAAAATGGTAAGTTGAGCACTCGATACATCAAACCTCCCTTGGAGACAGCGGGTGAAAGACTGTAAGGAGAGAGTGCACAGCAGACTACTATTACTTCTCCACACGATAAACTTCACTCCATAACACACTCCATAACACAAACCGTGTGAATCGTCACTTCAGGCACTGCATTCCACTCGCACACTGTGCATTCGGGCCAGCACTCCCCCACCGGTCTTTCTCCCACCAGATCAACTCTCGTCTCTCACAAGGGCTCGACTTCTCTCCAGAGACAGCAGAAGCCGGGTGCAGCAATCGTCACATTCAGCGAGGAGCGGACAAAAGTTGGAGACAGATCAACAATTCACTCGGTGTACTAATTCACTCGTGCCACACACTTTCCAAACTCTCAACACCACTTCAGTGTTAGTGCATATAAACAACGAATCCAATACTCATCACTTGGCATCTTTCTCACTGCTGACAATATTCCTTGGGTTTTCACTGACAAATACTTCACTCTCTTCTCTCTACTTCTCAACTTCGATCTTCGCCCACTTCACAGCCCAGCCTCAATAAAAGAACAACCCGTCGACAAAAACACAGTATCTCACGGGAGGATAACCACCAGGCGGGGGGAGAACCACCCCGACAGTCTGCTTCCTCTCTGTTTTAAAGCCCCATCAAGACGCGTGTCCCTCTCACAGCACTCCCTGTAATTAATCCACACCTGCTGTCAATCGGGTGATTGGCCTTGCTGCCATGGCAACAGATTTGCAGTGCATAGAGACGAGTGTTCACTAGAGAACTCTGGATAACACTGCATTCCCAAGGAACTTAGTCCCATTCTGATTTTTGTCACACCGTGACACAAGCAGTCATCTTGCTTATAGCGAGAAAGACCGCCACAATGAGCACTAACATTAACTAACAACATCTTTCCATTTACAGAAAAACACATAAAATAACACTTTAATCCCTAAATTTACCCTCCTAATGCAGTCCCTTGCAAAGCATGCTGGGAACTACAGATCCTCTGCCCAGTTAGTCGTCAACAAAAATGATTCATGTGTTTTCACACAAATTAATTAAGTAAACTTCCGTTTTAAATATATTAGGTTGATTGAACACAATTAAATTAAGTTGTGACAAAATATTAAACAATCATGTTACTTTTGCTTATTTTAATCAATTAAATTTAACAAGAGGCAAAAATTATTTTTTTGAGTGAAGCATCAGTTATCGGATATTAATATTCTCTAAATGGCCAAATGTCATCTGATATATCAGTCTATCATTATTTATTTCATACAGTCATTAAATACTCAAGCCAACCCATGTGAATAGGGTAAAACATAACTCGCTGTGTATTTGAAATGCAAACAAATGAGAAAAGCAAGTATGTTCCCTCTTGACTTCGTTGTTTACTTGCTTCGTTACCTCCGTTTTTTTTCTTCTCGTGCACTGATTCGCTGGCTGAACAGCCAATCAGAATGATAAGATGGCCCGACTGACTGACAAGCCCCGAATCAAATGTCGAATCGGCCGTTAAAAAGCCGTCAAGGACCAAATTCAGCCGACAGTGCGGAACACACTGAGAAGATTGAGTCGACGCACGAAAATTGCCCGTCGGCTTGGTGTGCTCCAGGCTTTAGATCAGGTTTCTCAAACTCTGTCCTGGAGGGCCACTGTCCTGCACAGTTTAGCTCCAACCCTGAAGCTGTGAGTTTCTAGTGATCCTGAAGACATTGATTAGCTTACTCAGGTGTGTTTGATCAGTGTTGGAGCTAAACTCTGCAGGACAGTGGCCCTCCAGGACCGAGTTTGAGAAACCCTGCTTTAGACGCATGAACTCGTGCATCTGTGTGTGTGTGGCTGTTCTTTCTTGAAGAAACATGGCACCTTTAGCTTTTGTTCCTCCAGTAAGCCAGCTTGGATCTGCTGCTGGATTTTATTACTCTCTGTCATTTTTTTCAGTAACTCCTCCATTTTACAATCAATGTATTGTGTACTTATCTTAGAAAACAGGCTTGTAAAGGTTATCCATGTCACTCTGGAACATCAGCAGTAGTTCTCCACCATATGTGACCGCCGAGAGGTTCAGGATCTTTAGTTTGTGCAATTTCCCAGTAAACACCACTTCAGTCTCTTCAATATGCAGGTGTGTTTAATAATCAAACAGAAGGGTTTCAACTTAAATCTCTTCAGCTCAAAACAAAAAAACTTAATCTTCTCAGTTTCACACAGGTACATGTCTTTTCCAAGCCACACACACCATCAACATAGTCTTAGGGTGTATTCACACCAGGAAAGTCCGATAGTTCACTTGCTTTGGTCCGGACCAAATACAATGTTGATTTTTTTTTGTTTGGTACGGTTCGCTTTCACACTGCTCTTTTTGCAAGTGAACCAAAATTTGTAAACAAAACCACGTGTGCTAAGGTCATCCATTCATTGGACAGGAATTCTCAAGTAAGGAAAAGCAGGAAGTGCAAAAACAGGCTCAACATGAAGATATTTCGTAATGCAATATTTGTTCTTTTACTGATTTGGTGTTATTCTCTACAAACGCAATATGAAGAAACTAATGAGCATCATATGACACAATGTCATCTATACGATGTTGTAATTAGGATTTTGAGAAGACGACGATGTGCTGCAAGTAAGGTTCCGACGGAGAGACGTGCTTTTGAACCATTTAAGCGCGATAAGACAAAAGAGAACGCTCTGTCTGTGAATGTCCTGATGCACACACACGACGCGCAGAAAGACGCGCAACAGTATCGCGTGCACAGACAACGCGCCGGAATTCTCTTTCGCGCTTGAACGAACAATAACACCATTATGCCAAAATGTCCGTTTTGTTAAGTATCCTCATAAGAGCAGTCAAATAAAAAGGCGCAGTTTTCTGCAGTTGGGTCGGTTCATGTTCACACCGTAAACGAACCGTACCAGAGTTGGTTTGGAACCGTACCGAGACCACCTCTTCAGCTGGGTCTCGGTTCAGTTGTTTGGTCCGCACCCGAGTGTGATTGCTGTATTCACACCTGCCCAAAAGATCCACACCAAGGGGGAAAACGAACTTGAGTTTGATTCAATCGAACCAAACAAGGAGGTGTGAATGCACCCTTATTAATATTAGAGCCTGATGCCGGTCTTATTATCTGCAGTGATGGACGCTTGATACTGACGCTCCGACACAGTTTTCAAAGCACTTTTGTATCACACACTGAATGGATGCTTGTACTGAAATGACAGTACCATGTGATTGATGACATTTGAAGCTTCACAGCTGGTTTGAAAAATTTGTCTCTTTGTAACTCCACCTGATGCATAAAAGGGAAATGATTATCAAGGAGGCATTATTTATTTAAACGATTTAACAATATACTTCCCTATAACATAAATTTTACAAAAAAACAAAAAAAAAAAACAAACAGAAGACCTACAATATTTTTTCAACTAGTCTACTCACATCAATCACTAATTATAATCACATACTTGCATATTTTATTATTGATCAGTATGTGAATCCGTTGACCAGGCTACAATCCAGATGAGAGTCTCTTTCTGCTTCATATGAGACACATGATGATCCTCATTGAGCTTCAGATCAGATTGTCTGATTTCTCTTCACTGTCTCTGATCCTGAAACTAAAGGCCTTTGAGTTTCACCTCAAATCTACTTCTGACATCTAGTGGAAAAGATGAAAACTGCAGATCATATTCTGTGTGTTAGGAGGAATAGAAAACACACACTCATACAGATCTATTTACAATGCCTTCATTTCTATTTTAAACAAGTGACATTCTCTCAGTTTAATTCACTGAATGTCATTAAATCTATAATAATATCAACTATAAAATGGTTAGTTTGCATTTTGTGTGAAATGTCAGAAACTTATAGCAAACGTTTACAGCTTATGCTATAATGGATACTATTATGTTTTTAAATATTAGATATATAGTGTAACTAAACTACAATATTCAGTAAATTTGTATCTGTTGATGGTCTGAACAGCTTCAGTTTTCTCTTTAATAAACTCTTTCCCTGTCAGTGACGGAGTTTTCCATCAATCCGTGTTTCCACTGTTATACTGTTGGTGGCGCTGTTACACTTCTCCTGAAAGAGTTAGAGTCTCCTGATCAAAACACAGGAGAAGAAGCGATAGAAGCATTGCTGACACACACTTCAATTATAACTCGATCATCAACATTAAACAGCATATTAATAAAACCAGATTCATCTCTTGTGTTTCAGTGTCAAACATATAGAAAGGTCATTAACAGGTTAAAGAAAACAGAAACATTTTCACAGACAATATAAAGTATTACGTCCAAAGATGTATTTATGTTTGTGAGATATACTGTAGCATGCACTGTGGTTTCTCCTGGTTTTCCAGTGTCTCCAGTGTTGTGCACTTCTTGGATCTGTATGAGTGTGTGTCTTCATCTACAGGACTGTCGTCTCACTGCTTGTCTATTGAATGCTTTACTGTTGTTAGTTCACTGTTGAATGCTTTAGCCTAAAGTACAGTTGCTATACTGTGAGACGCTCCAGTCTACAACTTAATCTTGCTCTTGTACGGTTCCCTTGTTTAGTTCTCCTATTGTTTGCTTTTTCCTTTATCGGGAATTGTATGGGCACCTTTTTATTTTGCAATCCCTGTTTTCTCCTGGTTTGTGGTTAGGAAGGGAGTGAGTGTACATTTCTGTTATTTATTTTTATATTCTTTGACCGGTTTAGTAAGAATTGAACTCGCAGGTAGACTAAACTTTAGTTAGTTCTTTTGGCATTGTCCGCTTTCTGAAGTCTTTGTTTCCTCACTAAGTTGTACGAGTCTCTAAACTGTGATATGTTAAGAGTCTTTGAATAAAGGTGTTACAGGATCTTGCTGTAGTGGAGCTGTGGCAGAGCCCAGACAAATGCTCTTCAAAACCTTCATTCTGTGACGTTCTGTTAAGAAAACCCCTAGACATCTGTAGGACACAACAAAAGACTGAATGATGTTTCTTCACATTAATATCTCATGGATTACATTAGTTTGGAGTCACGGCTAATCTTTAGTTTAGTTTTGAATACATTTAATTCTATTGTATTTTTACATTTTGTTATCTATACATATAGAGGCCTAAAGCAAGAGTCTCATCTCATAAGTGTGTTGCTTCTGTGGGTCATATATAATGTTTCATTGTCTGTTATTAACTGAAAGTGTGATGGGAATGAAAGGTCATGAAAGATCTACTGATTTATATGATCAAACCCACTCAGTGAATAAAACCTCCTGTGCTTAGGGTGACCAGACGTCCCGAAAAATTCGGGACAGTCCCGAAATCTAAACTGTTGTCCCGAATCCCGAATCTGGCCCTACTTGTCCCGAAAATTATACTAAAGCAAAATCTTGAGTAGTTATTGTCTGATAAACATTAAAAACGTGTGTGTGTGTGTGTGTGTGTGTGTGTGTGTGTGTGAGAGACTATAGAGAGCTCTATGTTTTCTGGTCTTTTTTTTTCTTTTTTCAGTCTCTTACAGACGTGAACTGAAGACACATGAAGTTTGTTTGTTCTGTAATGCGTTGTGTCCAGAGGAAATATGGAAAGCTCACTGAGTTATTAGAGGCCAGACAGACTCTCAGAGGCGATTGGCTTTTCACAACACACACTTTATTCTCCAGTGGATCTCGAGGAACTGTCTGTCACACGCTCTACCGTTCACAGCGTACTGAATCAACAAAATAACTTAAAAAGAGCATCAAACAGAAAACAGAAATAACCCACAAACACAACCACATCCCACTCGAGGCGCGCAGACTGTTGAACAGGGAGCGCACACCTTTATATATATATATATATATACTGTACATGAAGAATAACGGGTGTCTGAGAGTAACACTGTTTCCTCACAGTCAGAAAGTCCCAGTTTGAGTCCTGAAATGTTTCTGTGGCTTCAGTAGATCAATATTATTGATTAGTGATGGAGAACAATGAGAGTTCAGACTGAGAAAGAAGATCTTGATGAGTGTGTTTGTGTTCAGAAGAGTGTGTAGAAGATTCCAGAAGACAGGAGTGAACAGATGATGATGATGATGAAGATGTGTGTTCTTGAGAACATGATGAAGGGTTTGATGAGAATCTCTCCTCAGTTTTGACATCAGAATCAAACTTTACAGGCTCGACTGGATCACAGGACACTAGAAATTTACATATTAGATTATCATCATATACATTACTTTGAATTTATACATTTAATATGTTCCTGATCAATAACTTTTCTGTCAAATAAACACAATCTGTAAATGACTGCAGAGGAGAGAAAACAACAGTAAATCTGACAGTAAAACTAAAATATGATGAAGGATTAAAGTTCAATAATGATCAAACACTCACAGTCTGGCTTTAGTCTCTCCATACTGTCACATCTATCAAGTCTCTCTCCTCTTTCCTCTGGTGATTCACTGGTTTGTGTCTCATTTCTGTCCTCCATTTTTCTCTCAGTCTTCTTGTTTTCTGCTGATCTGTGATTTCTGCTGATTTTCTTTCTCCTCTTCATTTGAATCTGTTCAATCACACAGACAGAGTTTCATTAAAGCGATATAACAGTTGTATATCTATGAATTGTGTTTTGCATTTGTGAAATGTATTTTATGAACAGATCATTTTATTTTGCGCATGTGAATTGCTTTTTTGTGTGAACGTGAATTAGGTTTCATGCATGTGAAATTGTCTATGCATGTGTGAATCAGTTTTTTTGCATGAATTATAATTAAGATATTTTCCCTTCATAAAACCTGTCTATCATTTTAACTGGGCCATAGTCATCTGCTTCCTCCCCGTTATTTTATCTCCCTGATTTACAATCCTCTCAATACAATTCTTATATTTCACATTCAGAGAATTAAACCAGCACAACAATGAAAAGGATAATAGCGACTCAATTCAGGATCTGTAGAACATATACACATCAATGTTTTATCCACATTAAATGACCTTAGTTTCTGCAAACAATACAATCTTTTCATCCCCCTCTTACACAAAGTAAATTTGTTATCTAAGACAGCACCCAAATGCTTGTACTGTTCAACACTCTGAATCCCCTGCGTTGTCCCTCCGGAGGTGTTCAACTATAAGATCGTCCATAAAAATCTCGACCTTGTCGGTTACATCAACATTTCTTATTTCTGGGTAATCTCCATCCGTTACATTCAAAGCATGAAGATAGTCTTTAATATAAACCATTTCTGGGGATTCATCAAAAGAATTCATAATCATTTGTTCTCCATTTCCAATATTTATTACGAGATATAAAAAATAATAATGTTGAGTTAGCTGTGTTAACCTTCATTAATGTTCATTAATAGTTTAAGATTTTTTAGGCCCATCCTGGATTAACTAATGAGACACAAATAGATGCAGTGTCTTTATGTAAAGTCAAATCTTTAGTTTGAAGTAAGTCATGTTGTATGTGCAACTATCAGCTATCAACTACAGATATCAGGGGCGGAGTGGTGTGTGACTAGCAGCATGTGTGGATCGGTTTGCCACTCAGCTCTTATAAAAATTCTTTTTTCATCAAAAATCATTGAAACACAAAGTTAGTCACACGTCTCTGACCTGCCTAACAGGTTTAGCTCAACCCACAATAACAAAGTTCACACTGGTTTTGTTCTCTGTGTTGTTTTGCACACTTCTCTATAAATGCTTGTTCCCCACATCAGTAGTGTAACAGATAACCAGTGTAGAGATGGTGAAACTGGTGTTATATGTGTTATTGTCTTGATCTGGTAATAACTCAGCTGCTGTATTTTGCACTATAACTGTAGTTTGTTCATTGATAATGATCAGGATAATCTAGTAATGCATTACAGTAATCCAGTCATGAACGCTTTATGAGCTTTTCTGCATCAGAAACATGTTCTGTATTTTGGTGTTTCTGAGGTGAATAACGCTGAAGGATCAGCCAGATCTTTAACTGGACATGATGAAGAAACACACACTGAATGCAGATTGTTTACAAGAGATTCTGTGGACAGGATTATGGCCAATCAATAATATCATCTTATTTATGATTATCATCATTTATTATAAGAACATTACTGGTCATCCATATCTTTAACACACTCTAGTAACTTGGATAATATACAAATGTAATTTCGTCTGTATATAACAATATGTCCTGATTATTAATAAGCATAACAGTGGAAACTAATCTCATGTTTTCTAATAATTTTACAGACTCACATTTGACACACAATAACACTTTACATTCAAACACAAGCTCTTCTTTCTGCTCAATCTTTATCAGCAGTAAATATTTACACATCATAGTAAAGTTGTAAGTTACTGTATTATTCACAGTTTTCATGAATCTTTTATTATTCAGTCAGATTTGTGTCATCAGCTCTTCCTCTGCTCTAACATCATTTGAATCACTCTATCCTCATGATGTTGATCATGTAGAGAATAACACTGGATCTGAGCCAGATTCAGACACATCAGTCCTGCCAAACCTGGTTCATATATTTCATATATTCTGTTATTCAAAACACGCACAGATTTGTACAGATGTCAGAATGGGGAATTTGCTTGAGTCATTATTGTTGAGTTCAGAAACTCTTGATCTACTGGGATTTCCACATCCAGTCAGTGACCGACATAGAAACTCTTATCTAGAGATCCAGAGCTTACTCTCTCTCTCTCTCTCTCTCTCTCTCTCTCTCTCTCTCTCTCTCTCTCCACATGTTGCTTGAGTCTCTCTCTCTCCCCGCCCTCATCTTAATAGACACTTCATTAACCCTTTCCTCGCAATATCATGACCCTTTTCGAGAGAGAGAGAGAGAGAGAGAGAGAGAGAGAGAGAGAGAGAGTGTGTGTGTGGACAGAAGAGAGGGGGTGAGTTCAGGTCGAGCTCGCTCACACCAGTCGCCAGTTTGAGGACACACAACAGAAACGAGCGCAATTGACAATGAAAGCCGAGGAGAATTACACTGTAAGATGAGTTTATTTATCCGCGCTTTAATATGCTCTCGTTCATAGAGATTTTTAGATTGATACTGAGGCTTTTTAGGTTGTGTGTGGAATCTGCAATCTCTGACCCAGTGTGTTTCCCACCAACTGACAATGTCTACAATGTGTTTCCTGCCAACTGGCATCCCGGGGTGTCGAAACACTACTGGGTGAACTGGCAGTGGGCGAGATCACACACACACACACACACACACACACACACACACACCAAAACAAAAACTGACATCCTAACATGGAACACAAGTGTTTTTCAGAGAAATGTGTATGTGAACTCAGCATGTTTCCTAAATATCTGCAAACATATTATGGTATTTTTATGCTTTAGTAGAGTAAAAGTTACATACAGGCCCAACTTTAAAAAAATTGGGGAAGACAACAAGTGAAGACACACAACACATATTATACTGCACTCTCACATCCCATCATGGAGGGGCAACAGTGGGTGTAGTCCACTTAGGGCTGGGCAATAATTCAATGTCAATATATATATATATATATATATTGCAATATAATTTTTTTAAATAACAGTGATAAGTGTAGTTCACTTCATTCTATCCATCTGCCCATTCCTTGCATACTTTAGAAAGTGTGCAAATATAGTGACTATGTTTACACAAACACCGGATGGAAGTGATATAAAAACATCAGCTTTTTCTAAAACACATTCTTACCCTCCTGCAATCCCACAATCGAAGCCACTGTGCAGCTTCAGCAGACGCGGGGCCTGAACAAACACTTGACTGGCATCCCTTTCTGAAAGAGCAAGTGAGAGCAGAGCTTCCTCAGCGATCTGTCTAATGCACTTGCTCTACTTCCACTGGGAGCCTTCAAAGACGATGCAATGCCAGGAGAGAGATAGTTCACTAGGGCATCCTCGCATATTACTCTCACACAGCCTTTCCACATGCAAATATTTGACTGTGTGGGAGACACGATCACCAAATACAGATTTCTCCATTATCTCAACACCTCAATGTGGAGATCCGGGAAGAACAAAAAGGTTCAAAGACTTCTATGTGTGTCAGCAGAGGAGGTGGATTATTAAAAGCATCCGCCTCAACTTTCTCTGCACATCTAATTCCTAAGAACTAGACACACCACATAATATAATCTAAGCCAGGTTAGAATTGGCCGCAGAGCCACAGACTTCCTGAGCCGACACGATTCATATCGATTTTTAACTGGAAGAATTCGCAGAGCAAGCTTCCAAATCTAAAAATGGGACTTGAGAGCAATGGAGCTAACAGGAGAAGAACAAATAAAAGAATACTCTCGTCAAACTCCTCCCCATGCTCTGCATACAATCTCCACTGTTGATACCCGAACCGCCAAGTGCAGACGCTCCACTCTCATTCATCAAGAGAGAGTCAAACAAGAGCAGAGCTACACACAGCGAATGCTTCACAACACAATGCTTTTCTGCCTCAAGAGCAGATTTCCCTCTGTGCAAACACTTCAGTCTCATCCCTTGAAAGAGAATCAAGCAACAACACAGCTCTTATCTTTATAAGATTGGCGCGATTTCACACGTGCTTCAGACACCGGTTTCCATGCATCCCCACATCAGCAAAACGCAGTATTGAGATCCCTGGAAAGGCAACTATATTTAAAACTGAGAAATTCTACACAAATCTGTTATATAAACAAAGATCACTTTGTTTGTGTTGTACTACTTCTGAGAATGTTTTTTTTTCTCTTTTCTCTTAGAAAGCAGCAGTTCTACGAACCTAAGCAGCAAAATATTCTCCATCATCTTCAATCATTGATTAAACAATGTAGCTATATTTTATATTTTTGCATCATTATTTATATAATACAGATTCATGTAATATCAAAAAATATCAAGCCTATGGTTAAGAAATGCACTGTTACAGAATATACTAAATGTAAAATCCATTTATAAACATTCATCATATGTTCTATCAGAATATAAAATGAATGTGTATAAATGGATATTATATTTATATGGATATTATATTTATAAGCATTACTTACTTTTATGATGCTCCCGGATCAAGCATTGAGTTATTCAAAGATTGGATAGAAAATATGTTTTCCAAATCATTGCAAAAGAGTCTGCTTATATGTGGGGATTATAACATTGATTTATTAAATCCAAAAAAGCATCAGATGACAGAATATTTTATTGATACCATGTACAGTATGGGTCTATATCCAAAAATTACTAGACCTAGCGTATTTAAGTTACTGTGTGGAGATATGGGGTAATACCTACAAAACCAACCTACAGCCATTATGCACATTACAAAAAAAAGTTATAAGAATTATTAATAGTACAGGATACCTTGAACATACCAATCTATTGTTTTTTAAATCACATATATTAAAGTTTATTGATTTGGTTAAATTCAAGACTGCACACATTTTGTACAAAGCAAGAAATAATTTACTTCCAGGAAATATGCAAAAAAATGTTATGGATAGGCAGGGTGGTTATAACTTAAGAGGGGAATATAATTTAAAAAAAAATTAAAGTCAGAACAAATATGAAAAGCATGTGCATAACGGTATGTGGGGTGAGTTTGTGGAATGGTTTGGAGTTGGAGCTAAAAAACAGTACAAATATATATATAAGTTTAAAACATTGTATAGAAACATGCTTATAAAAGGATACAGGGATGAAGATAGGTAATGTTGGGCGGGGATATTATACAGACTGTAAAGGGATAGGTGATTATAATGTGCTGGGTTGCACAATAAATTATTATGTTTGGCTGTTGTGTTTCTGTTTTCATTGTTTTTGGGGTGTTTGGTTTAGGTTTGTAAAGAAATGGTGTAAATAAGTGTTTAAGTAATTATGAGCATTGAAACCAGGGGTGGGAAGTAATAAGCTTTGGCTTCCTCCTGCTCCTTTTCGAACATATTAGTTATTTATTCAAATATTATGGATAAATACTTTGTTTGTTTTGTTTTATTTTGTTGTTTTGTTTACAACTTATATATGTTATATTGTATGTTCTTTGTTTATTTGTAATATGTTCGAAACAAAAAAAATAATAAAAAAAATAAATAATAATAATAATAAAATAAAATAAAAGTGCATCTATCCATCATAAAAGTGCATCTATCCTCATTCACACAAAACTCTTCTGTATTTTAAATTCGTTATTTCTTATACAAGTAGGTGTGTCTTTAAGGATGAAAAACACACAAAAGATCAAAAGATTTCTGACCTGTCAACAATGCATTGTTTGGCTGAGACTATATATAATCTATAGTCTGAATCAGTGCAGACAACAGCAACATATTTTTAGATTACATTAATCATATTATAACTTTTTCAATGAACCTCATATTGTTGTCTGTCCCTCTGTAAGATCATAAGATGATCATAATTCTATATTTTGACAAACAATATGTGAGTGTATGACCCATAACATGTTTGAGTGTTTCATATATCATCCAAAAATATTTTGCTATTATTTTTAGAAAGCATTATGAAAGTCACGTTCTGCTGCTTTCATATTTATTGAAGATTAGAATGTTTTTTATTGAAGGTTTGAAAATCCTAACACAAAGTTTAGTTTTTTCTGTACTCATGGGTGTAGCTTTTATTGTAAGTCAATTCAACTTTGTAAACCCTGCTTTTATTTCAATTGTGTGTGTTTGATAGTTAGAAATTAAACAGTGTAAAGAGTTCTTACCAGAGGCCCAGAAAATAAAATAAGAAAATTGGTAAAAATCATGAAACATTAAGTAATAAAAGCAAGTGTTTTCATTATATGAAATATGCAGCATGTCATGACCTGTTCTCTACAGCATTTATGCTTCATACATCTGTGAACTGAGCACTATATACAATAGAGGAGAGCGGGACACACACTTACGCGGGGCTAGTTGTAACACACATGGTTTAAATACTTCTATGCCAGCATGACAAAACATACTAGTTGCTATATCAACACTATATGGCGCCAAAATTCAGAAATCTTTGGAAGATATCACTGAACATTTATTTAACCATAGCAAAAATAAATGTTTTACTTATGTAAATTTTACTCATTTTTTTATACAAAAATCTGCCAAATGTCTTCTTTAAAACAAGAATCTTTAAATCTTTAAAACAAGAATCTTATGTCTATATTCCAAAGATTCTTATTAGGGGTGTGACGAGATCTCGTGTTACAGATCTCGCGAGATTAAAACGCGATGAGATTTCTCGTCGAGGTGAAACTTTGTCTCGTGAGTTGTTGTGATGTCAGTGATGGAGCGTGAGGGTGAAATTAGTATTGAAGATCCCCCTGCCACTTTTAAATCATTTGTGTGCCGCGGGCCAATCACACACACACTCCGCGC
>FLSR01000101.1:314105-328837 GCA_900092035.1 Leuciscus waleckii | reverse complement strand
TTTTTTGCATTTTTGGGAGGAGTACAATTTACATATGTGGTTTCAAGAACCATATGCATTTACACTTGTCCAGTTTCGTCTGGAATGCGTCTCAGATCTCCTCCTGAAGTGGTTTGAGGGATCGGATTCAAATCCGTCTCAAATGCGTTTCGGAGGGCATTTAAACCTGGACTTTTCACGATCGGATAGCTATCCGATCTGAGAAAATGCATGAAGTGGCCAGGTGGAAACAACCCCCATGACAACAACATACGCACGAAAGCCGAAAACAAACGCTGGTTGGCCTCTCACGTCCAAATTTGACGAAGTGGTGGGGGAAGTGACGTATGCCGTAAAGCAGTCGAATTTTGTAGTTCTTTTTGTGCTCTTGTTACTACCCGAACCCCGAAGTTACATAGTGCCAGTAAAAGCGATACAGACCCTGTCAGGCTATGGCAGACGTGTCATTCAACCTATTGTAAGTCGATGTACCATCACAAGGATCTTGGAAATATATTATGAAGGTTGAAAAGTTACATAGTGTCGCTTTAATGCTGTTTTTTGTTTGTTTGTTTTTTACTTTTGAAGCTTGCGATTCTTATTTGGAGGAATATGTTTTATTCTCATTGAATTTCGTACAGCTTCTGAAAGTTGTGTTTGAGAGCAGTTCACGTGTAAATGGAGCGTTTTGCGAGTGAACTTTTTCCAGTGGTAGTGAGGTTATCCAGTGGATTAAACATAGGCGTCAAAACATTTCGGAGGGGACGGTGGGTGGTACGCCTACCCACCAGATTTCGTCATGGTCATTTTGTACCCACTTTGGGTTAGATTTTTTGATAGTTTTCAGTGGTTATGAGGAGCAATATGAGAGAGAAATTTGAACCGAATCGTGGGTTTGGTCTGTTACAGCCCTAGTAAGATGAGAAAGCAGAGTTTAAGTCGTTTGTCATGGTTGTAAAAAAACAATGGCTATCTGAACATCTTTGCCAAGCACAAACCAGTACAGAAGTAATCAATAAATTATCGGGGAGGATCATGCCTTTTTTCACAATCAGTTTGGAGGGTCACGAAAAATGTATTGCTGGCGAAGGGAGGGTCAAGTCTATTTTGACTATAGATCTCAAAACTCCTCCGGTAGCCCCTTAAATAAAAAAATGGTACTTATGAAGCAGAAAAGTGGGTCATATGTCTAATGCTTTTTGAAAGCTTAAGGCTTTCTTCTTCATAAAACGAGTCGGACATCATCACATTTTTGTATACATTTTTATATATTTACATTAGTAAGCTACAGCACATCTTCTTTCAAAACATGACTTGCGTGAAAGAGAAAACATAAAATGAATGCGTCTCTGTCACCAGCACATCTCAAACCCAACTGACGCCCATGATTAGACCCCATGTAGCTATTTACTACTATTTAAATCGATTGCTGGACATCGTAATGTTATTGTACATATATCTGATTTAGCATTGTATTATCAACCCCCACCCCTACCTGTCCCACCCACTTTTTAAAACAAAGTTACGCCACTGATTTACACGGCTAGAAATGTGACATAATGTGCTTATTAATGTTTACAAATGAACTTATTAAACATTAGATTGTTCACTGAGAATGTCTATTTATCACATATGATGTTTCTTATAAATCTATTGTTTGTTCCCTCTCATGTTTGGTATCATTTTAAATGTTATAATTTTAAATGATTGGCAAAATGGCGTTAATGTCATTGCAGTCATTAGTGTTATGAGAAAGATTGAAAACTTGAATCCTGTTCTCCTGTTTGGGTGATGGCTCTTCAAGATATCTGATAATTCTCCCCCTTCCCCGAAACCAGGTGTTCGTGTAGGTCATATTTACAACCTTTTGTTCTGTTCTGGGTATATAAGGGAAAGTGGCAGAGCAGTCTTTGGAAATCTGTAACCAGTAAAACCCACACGCAGTTCTGAGTCAGTGTCTTGCACTCGAAACTCTCTCTCTCTCTCTCTCTCTCTCTCTCTCTCTCACTAGCTAGCTTTCGATTATCAGAGCTGTTAACAGACTTGCTAACAAACACTTGTTTCTCTTACGTGTTTTTTGCGTTATGTTTTATTGCCTAGCTTGCCTCACAAACTAGTTTGCCAGCTGAACTCAGGTGTTGTGAGGTGTATTTATCACGTAGTCCTGAGGGATATCAGACGACGCTGTTGACGTTGATTCCTGCGATTATCATGAGAACAGTTTTCAGTATCTCACATAATTATCAGGACATAAATAAGCCTAACGTAGAGGTTGTAAATAGTGTAAACAAGCACAATTTGCAAACTATTATGATAAATTGCAATAATCATGTGTAGCAACAATGACATCTGCTTTTCACATTAAGTGAATCATGTGATGTCGAACACATCTTCTTTGTCCAAACAGCGCTGGTTAATAATTCCCCACGGAATAATTCACCAGCGCCGGGGCCAAACAAATGGCCATGTGCTGCACATGAAACATGGGCCTGTCATGATCCTGCCTCAAGACCAGGGAAATTCAGAGACAAGGCAGAATCATGACAATACATTCCTTACGAAGTGGTGACCCCGACGTGATCTCCAGCGTAGATGAGGAATGATATCCCTTGCTTAACTTTAAATACCTCCTTGTTTTCCTACGCAACAAGAGATCGCAGAGAGCAGATTTAAAAACTCCAAACACCGACCACACGTAAAGCAAAACCGCGTTAAGCTGTTCATGTGTTTGCCACAAAACGGGCAAAACATCCCTCGGCCGCAGTCCATGTTCGGTCACCATAAACTTCATTCACACCATATACTCCACATTGACAACACGAATTCACTGCGCTCACCAACACCACCTATCACTCGCTTTCACCTCATCACTTCCGGTATGTGTACATTCCCTTTCCATGAAGAATTTGTTTCGGGACTGGTAACAGTGTTTTGCGTCTTGTTAATTTGTTTTCTAAAATGTTCATTTGTTTTGTCCTTGGTAAAAGTGTTTTGTCCTTGGTAAAAGTGTTTTGCCCATGTAATTGTGTATTATGGTAGGTAAAAATGTTTTCCAAAATGTAAATTTGACTCGAGCTTTGTAAAAGTGTTTCATTCTTTGTAATGTTGCTTTGCCCTTCCCGGTACAGATTCATTACGGTGAAATACATTATGAAAAGTCATTCTAAAAAAATCACTTCATTCCAGTTTATATTTCTGCATTTTCTTAAACTTATACTACATTGTGTTCTAATAATAAATAATTATTATCAGTGTTAAATTATACAGATTTGTAAAGCTTCATTCATAGAAATTAATTCAAAACTTGCACAATATGAACAAACAGTGAATTTGGTGAATATTCCGCAGGTTTTTTCAATATATCACAATATATCGCGGTGTAAGTGGCAAACCTAAACATTAGTGTGTGTGTGTGTGTGTGTGTGTGTGTGTGTGTACACTTCTTTGTGAGGTGCACTTATAGTGAAAGATAGTGACAACCGGCTACTTTATGTGTGCTCACTATAGTTAAAAAGTGTTGTTGTTCTGAACAGCTTCAGTTCGTCTGTTAAAGTCACTAAAGTTCTGCTGATCGCAATCAGTGTTAATAAATCAGAGATGATTAAATGAGCAGCTGATGGAGTTTATCAGATCTGAGTTTTACATTTAACATTCAGACTCTTGAAACTCTTCAGGAAACAATACGGCTGCGTCTCACATCAGATATTCAGAGGAGATATTGTTCTGAAGAAGTACTAAGGTATGTTCTGTGTGAATGAATGTGTTGATTTATTTTCATCTTCTAGAGAAATGACATCTTTCAGTCGCTTTTAAATGAGGAAAACATATTATACTGAGACTCATGATTGTAATGCATGTATGAGTGATCTGAGTTTGTGCATATTGTTGAATCAGGAGATGATGGAGATTTGCCTGATATTAAACATCATCATCAGCATCTGCTAACAGAAGAATCCAGAAACACAGTCTCTGGGAAGAACATCAATTATTCCCTGTTTCTAACTCTATCAGAATTAATTTATCTTACATGGCACTTCATTATTATACTGTACACACTTATAACTAATCCACATTTTCATAGTTGTTTTTCATCATCTCAAAATCATCAAACTCTTTCCTTCTCTCTAATACCAGTTTTATCCTCATTAAGCTGATTATATATTTAAAATAACACTAGTCCTGTAATTTAACAGGATCCAGATTCATCTCTTGTGTTTCAGTGTCAAACATCTAGAAAGGTCATTAACAGGTAAAAAAAATCTACAGGTTCTCTTGATCTACAGGACTGTCGTCTCACTGCTTGTCTATTGAATGCTTTACTGTTGTTGTTTAACCCGCAGGTAGACTAAACCCCTAGACATTTGTAGGACACTACAAAAGACTGAATGATGTTTCTTCACATAAATATCTCAAGGATTACATAAGTTTCTATTCATAGCTGATCTTTGATTTAGTTTTAAATGCATTTAATTGTATTTTTACATTTTGCAATCCATACATATAGAGGCCTGAAGCAAGACAGTTTCATCTCATCAAGTGTGTTGCGTTTATGGGTCATAAATAATGTTTGTCAAGAGATGATGATGATGATCATGAAGATGAAGATGTTCAGGTCTTCTGGTATCTGGATGTCAGTGATGATGATGATCTTGAGAACATGAAGGGTTTGATGAGAATCTCTCCTCAGTTTTGACATCAGAATCAAACTTTACAGGCTCGTCTGGATCACAGGAGACTAGAAATCACAAATATATATCAGATCATCCTCATATACTTTGCTTTGAATTTAACATTTATTATCTTCTTGATCAATAACACAATCTGTAAATATTTAATGACTGCAGAAATTCCGATCTGATAATATCCGAATGCATGCGTTTTCTTCATGTTTACACTGTCATAGGACACATCTGATCTGTGTCAGCGAAAAATCGGAATTGGGTCACATTTCACTGACAGTGAGGATTAAAGTTCAGTAATGATCAAACACTTACAGTCTGGATTTAGTTTCTCCATACTGTCACATCTAACAAGTCTCTGTCCTCTTTCCTCTGGTGATTCCTGGTTTGTGTCTCATTTCTGTCCTCGATTTTTCTCTCAGTCTTCTTGTTTTCTGCTGATCTGTGATTTCTGCTGATCCAACACTATCTCATGACCAATTCGTATGAATTCGTACGACCTCACTTGTACAAATTTGTACGATTTGTCTAAACCCACGTGATGGGTAGGTTTAGGGGCAGGTTTAGGGGCGGGGTCAGGGGTAGGTCATTCGTAGGAATTCATACAAATTGGGCAATTCGTAAAATATGTATGATTTAGCAAAAATCTTACTAATTCGTACGAGTGAGGTCAGTGTAAATTAAAAGGAAAGTGTAATAAGCCTATGAGTAATATGAATCAGTTTTATCAGTTAATTAATGTAAAATCAGCAGGTTTTTGTCATCTTTGTGTCACGGTGCACAACACGTTTAATGGAAACCTCAATATCTCGACTCAGGATGGTTTCAGCTCCTTGGAATAAAAACTGATCTCGAGTTTCAATGTACAGAAACATTTATGTCCCGTGGGCTTAGAGTTTAAGACCAAATGATCAAGATCTCTTAAAGCTCCACTTTAGGGTCAGTTTACACTGAGAGGGTTACAGTGAGTCTAACATATACTTCCTGCTCAGCTACTGTTCGGACGCTCTTGCTTACAGCTCCGCGCTTTGCTCTATCGCTTTTATATATTATCTTCTATACTTTTATAATTTTAGCTCCTTTTATCACCTAACTTTAACTTCAAATCAGCACAGTGCTCAAACGACAAAGTTTGGATTACTACAAAAACACAGAATTCTTCTACCCGACCAGCTTACATTCCGGGGAAACGAAAACACAACTGCCTACAAGGATAAGAAAATGCCTCTTCTGGAATCTACTTGCTGCACTAACTGCAACAGACTTTTACAAAGGATTGCAGTTCATGAAACAAAGTTATTTACGGGACCACCAAACCAGACGGAACACAAAACAGAGGTTCGTCAGGGACACCCTCAGCATATAGCCGGTGAGTCCCATGAAACAAGCGCTCCTCGACAGGTAGAGAAACAAGCCGATCGACTTACAAATCGATGGCACAAACAGGGAGCGAGACCAAAAGGCACTCGAGACATCAGATTGTCACGAGCATCACATATTACCGCAGTAGCATCCTCTACCCCAGATACAGCTCTGACAAAGATTGCAAACACTGGTCTCCTACCAACACCTATACATCTTGAGAACAGATTTGAAGTACTAATGAATGCAAATGAGGAACCCCCAAACGTGATGAATATGATCGAACACAGACTGTATCAGCCAGTAGCTAACACTGATGCTAACTGGCGCTCAAGATCGAGCTGACAGCGGCCCTCAGCTCAGAGCGCAGCCGAGCCCAGGACTCTGATAGTGGGAGACTCCATAATCAGAAACATTAGCAACAGGGATACAACTACATGCTGCCTTCCACAAGCAACAACTTCTGATACAAACAGCGAACTTCAAAACATTCTGATGAAACATAAGACTGCAAATCGACTCATAATTCATGTGGGGAAGAATGACATTCATAAAGAGCAGTCACAACTCCTTAAGAAGGATTTCAATGAACTTTTTGAAACACTTAAAAAACTGAAAATTCAGACATTCATCAGTGGACCACTCCCAGCAAGAGGAACAAACAGGTTTTCACGGTTGCTTGGGATTAATACATGGCTGCAAAAAACCTGCAATATAAAAGGAATAAACTTCATTGACAACTTCAATCTCTTCTGGAGTCAGAGACAACTATTTCATCGGGATGGCCATCACCCAAACAAACTTGGTTCAAGAGTGTTAAAGGACAATATCGACTGCTCCCTCAATCATCCTTCTGCAGTGTGTGCCAATCCACTCAATCAGAACGGCACACACACACCTGGACACAGTATGAATGACCACAGGACTTCACCTCAGAATGGACATGATGTTGACATATCACACAAGGACAATGATAACACCACTGAGACACAACGACCTCTGCTCATGGACACAATCTCAGCTGAGCCCTGCCCACAGAGCTCACCACAGACAGACACATCAGAACTGCTCCAAGATTCAGCACCCAAGGACGACTTCCAGGAAAACAGCCAGGCAAGCCAGGACAGCATATCCCAGCCTCCGATAACACCAGAGCAACAGCCCCTTTCACCAGACACTTTCACCCTCTCGCCACCAACTCCACTCCTGTGCTTCTCACAGAAAATGGAAGAATTAGTGCATGCTGCAACCAGACTATCACACTCTTTTGCTGCAAGCCCCCAGATACCAACCAAAAAACGTAGGGCACCGCTCCCACCAAAGCCTGCAGGCCCAGCTCACCCCCCCCCTGCCTCTGTGAGAGCTCTTCGGCCTCTGCCACAACGCCAGCGCCCACTCCCTCCTGCATCTGCTCGAGGTGAACCAAAAACAACTGATACCAGCTCTCAGTGATATGTGTCGGGTCCCCGTTTTGATAACAGTAACTTTCTCAAATGTTTACAAAACAAGCGGGAACCCAGTGTGCCTGTATCTTTCTCTATTGCTGTTCAATTCCATGATAGAAAGTCAAGGCCTTCAATAGCCGTACAGCAAACCCAACTAATCTGGTGCCTATTACACGTCAAACTAATATTGCTGTGGGGAAAAGTAAGTCTGTTAAGTTAACTCTTTTAAACATTCGCTCACTTAAAAATAAATCACTTCTAGTCAACGACTTAATAACCACAAACAACCTGGACTTTATGTTTCTAAATGAAACCTGGCTAGAAACCAGCTGCAGTGCAACAATCCTCAATGAAACAGCCCCTCCTAACTTTACTTTTATGAGTGTCTGCAGAGCTGTTAAAAGAGGTGGGGGTCTAGCTGCTCTTTTTAAAGATATCTATCAATGTAAGCAAATAACATTTGGGAACTACTCGTCTTTCGAATATCTGGGTATTGTATTAAAAGGTGCTCCACGCATTTTACTCATCATTATTTACAGGCCTCCAAAATACTCTCCAGCCTTTGCTGAGGAATTTACAGAACTGTTAACAACAAGTACCTCAGAGTCTGACTGTTTTGCCATTGCTGGAGATTTTAACATTCACATAGATAATGCAGAAAACAAAATGGCAAAAGAAATCAAAACTGTTTTAAAAACTTTTGATCCGACTCAGCATGTACATGGACCCACACACAATCATGGACACACTCCAGATTTACTTATCAGTAAGGGTCTAAACATTTCATCGATTGTTATTAACGATGTAGCACTGTCTGATCATTTCTCTATTTTCTTTGATATATTGATCTCTCCTGCCACTGAAGCGAGATCTGTGTCTGTCAAGAAGAGATGCTTAAATGAGAACACCAGTGTACTATTTATGAAGGCTATATCCGTAACACCAAGCATATCTGCTGACTCAGTTGATTTTCTCCTTGATTCTTTTAACTCAAAAGTTAAAAATATAATTGATCATATTGCTCCTGTTAAAGTCAGGAAGAAGAGTGGCAGACAAAAAGCGCCACCTCAGGACCCCCTAGAAAAGGGGTTTTTAACCCCGCTCCTGAAGGACCCCCAACACCGCACGTTTTTTTTTTCTCCCTAATCAAACACACCTGATTCAACTCATCAGTTCATTAACCCATGTGATGATGAGTTGATGAATTGAATCCGGTGTGTTTGATTAGGGAGACAAAGAAAACGTGCAGAGTTGGGGGTCTTCCGGGAGCAGGGTTGAAGAACACTGTTCTAGTGGGTCCTGAGGTGGCTCTGACATTAAGCAATTATGAAATTATTAAAATACAAGATTATATACTGTAATAAGTGATATACCCATAACATGGAACACTTGCGCATTTAATTTGTCTGTTACTTTTTGCCAGCTCTCTCTCCTGGCTTTTGCACACTTTGATTCCCAGTGTTCCCTGGCGTTTTAATTATTTTTTCAAACTCTGCATACCCTTCCAGTAAACTTTGCTGCTCTGCTGTGTTGAAAAACTGAGCGCGCTCTTTGGCCATGGTGAGCAGCCAATAGTAGCGTTGCTGATCAATGTTTCTACTATCGATACATATCCCCTTTTAAACCAGCGCATGAACGCGCAGTTATCTCAGGTAACTCAATCCAGCTATACTAATCATAACTGGCAGGTGTGTTCGAAGAAACTAATTAGTCAGATCATGATTAGGCCGATGATATCACCTTGTATGTCTCATAATTTGATCTTGGATGTTTCAAGCAACGTACGAAGAACGGGCCCCAGTTGCTATGACAGCAAGTCCAGGATGAGTGTCGAAGAACTCAGTTAGCTGGATTTTGATTGTTGGCGATTTGGCATGATCTTGGATTGTTTGGTTCTTCGACGCTCATCCTGGACTTGCTGTCATAGCAACTGTCTCCCGTTCTTCGTACGTTGCTTGAAACATCCAAGATCAAATTATGAGACATCCAAGGTGATATCCTCGGCCTAATCATGATCTGACTAATTTGTTTCTTCGAACACACCTGCCAGTTATGATTAGTATAGCTGGATTGAGTTATCTGAGATAACTGCGCGTTCATGCGCTGGTTTAGAAGGGGATATGTATCGATAGTAGAAACATTGCTCAGCAACGCTGCTATTGGCTGCTCGCCATGGCCAAAGAGCGCGCTCAGTTTTTCAACGCAGCCGAGCAGGAATTTTTACTGGAAGGGTATGCAGAGTTTGAAAAATATAATTAAAACGCCAGGGAACACTGGGAATCAAAGTGTGCAAAAGCCAGGAGAGAGTGCTGGCAAAAATGAACAGACAAATTAATTGCGTAAGTGTTCCATGTTATGGTTATATCACTTATTAGAGTATATATTCTTGTATTTTAATAATTTCATAATTGCTTAATGTCAGGGCCACCTCAGGACCCACTAGGACATGGGAACAAGTAAAAGTGAAGTACAAGAATATTCTTCAAACTGGTCATCTTTTCTACTTCTACTGATTAGTCTCTTTTAGCAAAGACATTTTAAATGATGTGTTTGTCTGTTTATGGTTATCTGCAACCAAGAAAAAGGCGGAGCAGAAAGAAACAGGTGGTGGTCCTGCACCCCCACGTTATACCCCGGCAGAAGAGCTGGCCCTTGGGCTAGATGAGAACCGACCCATTGTGGAGGGCATCCCTTGGGGCAGCTCTTCCTTAAGGCCTATTTATACTTCTGCGTCGGACCTACGCCGGAGCCTCTACGCTGTAGGCAACGCGTTGGTTTTAATTTATATTTCTGCGTCGTTGTCCGCGTTGACGTGCAATTACTCATGCAGAGGGACCATGTGAAACCCGAGGGAGGGGTTCTAGCAGACCAATCACAGCGCTTGTGTCCGCGTAGAGTTGACGCGTTGTTACATTTTTGGAGAGGTGCACGTCAGGGTACGCCAAAGGGTACGCGCGCTACGCACAGCCTACGACGTAGCTACGGCGTAGGTTCGACGCAGAAGTATAAATAGGCCTTTAGACCTAAAGCCAGGGACCAGTAACAGCAACACCTTAATTAAAGGTAAGTGAGTTTTAAATCATCTTGCTACACTGTATATAATTTGTTGCTGCATTAAATTAAGTATGTCTATAAGCCAAATGGCTGGTACGGTATCAGCTCCGCTTATGAAGCCGGGATCTAATCCTGTTAACATGAAATAAGCCTGCTCCCGAGCAGGTTTAAGATTGCGCACCTGTTGCTATGACAGCAAGTCCAGGATGAGCGTCGAAGAACCAAACAATCCAAGATCATGCCAAATCGCCAACAATCAAATCCAGCTAACTGAGTTAGCGACGTACGAAGAACAGGCCCAAGATCACTGGATCTCTCTGTATTATTACTAAAGGACACTCTCTGAGTCTCAACTGTTATGAGTGCTAACTTCTTTTAGATTTTTTGTATTTTGATTAATCTGTTTTGCTCTTGGTTTACTTTAAGTCTATTAGTTTAATGGCTCAATTATTTCTTCTTTATGAGGGTGGTGGTGTCAGGGTTGTGGGTAAAGGGATGAGGCGAGGACTCAGTACTGCAGATAAATGGGCTTTTTCTTTGATAAAAAATTAAAATAAAACAAAAACAAACAAACATGAACGACTTGACTTATACGGCTGGTAAACACACGGAGCAAGTTTTGACAGGTAGACATTATCTGGCACAGGAGTGCAAACACTAGAATAAATAGGGAGCAAACAAGGCAGGTAACAGGTGGGGCAATTCACACTCAACTTGATGCTATCGAACCCTGGTGTACTTTCGGTGGCTAGAGCCACTGCCCTTCTGCCCTCATCAGCTGCAGTGCAGATGAAGCTTGGGAAATGCATGGATTACTTCTTTTGGTCAGGTGAAAACGTGATCAAACTGATGAAGCTCTGGTGTTCTAGATCATTAAAGGCTGTTTTTGTGTTTCACAATGTCTCAAGTCTGATTGTTGATTTCAGAGGAAATGAAACTTATGGTCCTGTTTGATCAGGACGTTTGATGTCATATATCATCATATACTACTCACTGTAACTGCAGCTATTACAATCCTGCAGTGTTTAAACTGGTTTCTCAATAACTTTCCATCCTCCTCCCCAGATGGCCACAAATCCCTAAAGCATATGTAAACTAAATTATATATGATTTTCTTTCTTCTGCAGAACACAAGAAGACCTTTTATTTTCTTCTAGAACATGTTCTACTGAGGAAAAAAGTCATACATGTTTAATGACATGAGGGCGAGTTAATGATCTTTGGGTGAATATAAAGGTTGGTTTAGGTAGACCTGCAAAGCACTTGTAATTTCCTAACTTTCTTTTATTGTTAAGTGGGAGGTAAATTTTGTAGTCTTATTTCTGCTTCTCTACTTTCATTTTCTCATGAAAACCCTCCCCTTTCGATAAGCTATAAAATGGCCCTGAAACGGACACATTATTTTACTCTCCTCCTGATTGAATATGGATCTGCAAATCTCAGTTTTTCTCCTGTTCATTCTCTTCACTGCAGGTACGAAGACAAATAGTGTTTGTGATGTTACTGGGTACAAATACAGATCATTGATGTCTCTTTCTTTATTTTTCTTTTACTAAAGGACACTCTCTCAGCTGTTATGAGTGCACGAGTATGACGGGTTCTTGTGCCGATCAGAAGTTAAAAACGTGTCCCAGTGGATCTTCCAATTGCATGAGTTTAACAGCAAAAAGACAAGGTAGGAAGACCAGCATGACAGATCGAGTGGTGTAAATATAACTTCTCATATAACTGTGACTCGTTTTCTTGGCAGAATTTACTAAATCAATCACAGAATATTCTATTTATTTCTGCTGTTTAATTTGTTTTCTATCTGATTGTTTTGCTAACAATGGCAATTGTATTATTAAAAACATTTGAAATAAGAAAACTGGTAAATTTTTTACATTTATAATTTTTCCATCAAAATAACATGTACTGGTCTTTTCTCTATCATTCATATTTTAGATCAATTTAGTTTAAAAGTGAAGAATAAAGATTGTGCTGTTGACTGTCAAAGTGGGTCCATGAACTTCGGCATTTCAAAGGTGTCTTCTTCCTGCTGTAACACAGACCAGTGTAACGTCCAAGATGCTCCAGGTATTGTGCTTTACTGACCTTGTGCAAATGACTATCTTCTTTAAAGTCAACATTCATTTTACTTCCAAAGGACATTCAATCAGGAAATAAAATGCAGGGTGTGGCTCGTCTGTTGTGAACTGATTGAATGGAGCAGCTAAAGGAGTGTTGTTACATTATATTATATATACTAGTACATGTTTTCCTCCTGTAGATCCCTCTAACATCCCCAATGGAAGGAAATGTTACTATTGTGATGGACAGAGCTGCTCTAACACAGTGAGCTGTTCAGGGACTGAAGATCTGTGTGTTAAAGCAACAGGTGAGGATCTGGAAAAGGACGAAGATTGTTGTTATTTTTGTTTCTCCACCATCAATTTAAATATTTGATACAAATCACATACAGCAACTGCCAGCTTAGACTAACCTTTGTTTTCTTTCTTTTCATCAGTGACTGTTGGAAGCCTGTCAGCCGTTGTAAAAGGCTGTGCGACTACATCTATTTGTGACGCCACATTTATTCCTGATATTCAGGGCATCTCATGTTGTGAGGGGAACCTGTGTAACGGGGCTCAGAGTGTCACCCAGAGCTTCCTGTTCCTCTGCTGTTCTCTGCTCTCCTACTTCATGATGCACTGAATACAGCAGATCTTCACATTCTACAATCAGACACTCTTTACTGAATATATAGCTTGTTTTTTCTGTACTAGATTGACCAGATGTGTGTTCAGATGTGATAAACTGAATTTATACAGGAAAATGTATGTATTCATCATCTAATTTCAGGGTTCATTTTTAAATCTTCATGATGTAAAAAGTTCAAAAGAAAGAGCAATTTTTTTCTTAAATAAAAAACTTTTAAACCATCATCATGTCCAGAAGAAACAAGTATGATCATTATTTAATTATTAAAAAAAGGAAAAAATTTGCCTAATGTTTTGAATTTGTCCTACAAACTAAATTTCCACTAAATAAAAAAAATATTTTGCTCAATACTTTTTGGTTTTAAGTGTGTAACTAGCTAGCATGGTATTTACACATTGTGTAACTGTAACCAATGTGAAAAGGAAATATATTTAAATTGCGCTTTTTTTCTACATAGCCTACTTAATATATTTAAATTATACTAAGTGCGTATTAATTTAATTATTTTGAAACAACTTCAAGTACATTAAGTGTATTTCAAGTAGCTTAAAAACAATTTTAAGCTATTAGCAATATATTTTAATATATAAAATTTTGCTGAAATGGAACCACTTCAAGTACATTTAATGCTTTTAAGTGTATTTCTTTACAGTTCATTTAAAATATAATTTCATATTTCTTAAACTACAGTTAGAATATTTTTGAAGCTTCATTTTAATGTACTTCAAGAACATTTTAATAGCATTTCAGCTCATTAAAAATGTATTAGTGTTACACTAATTATAAAGCTGTTTTATTCAGTATTCAAAATGGTATATTAAAAGTGCAAAAATAATTAAACATAAATGTTAAGACATACACACGTTTTGAAATCAAGAAAACTTTAATAAAGTATCTTGTTGTGTACATTGCAAAATAAATACATAAGAATACCTAAAAAAAAGTACAGCAGCGTATATAATCTCTTGAACAAAATACATTGTAATAAAGATGAGTGAAATGCTATGGCAGAGATATATTTATAAAAATATTTGTAGAACATTTCAGCTATACTTTACTGTATTACTGAGAAGAACACAATGAATATTACATCACTAAAAAAGGAAGCATCACAATGCAATTTTCTAAAAAAAAGTTACGGAAAAACAATGTGCAGAAGTGAATTATGCATTATTTACAAACTTAGGCCTACAAATTTCTGAACAAAAGAAACAGAAGAGTTTAAATGTCACATCTTCATCTTCAAGAGGACGATCACTTCTTTGAATACGACTCATTTCCTGCAGCTGAGGGCTTGTGGTTCAGATACTGTAGTATTTGAAGACTGCTTTTTCACAGGATCTGTGAAAGGGAAGAAGAATTTATATACAATTAACCAATGATTAACATTTTTGTATCCATGTTTGAATATGTGTATTAATACTCTGCGTTCGGGCCGATTGCCAAGATCAGAGCCCTCTCCCTAGCCTGGGAAAACCCAGACAACTTCCGGCAAATTTAGATTTGCTCTGCA
>FLSR01000101.1:288141-314020 GCA_900092035.1 Leuciscus waleckii | reverse complement strand
AAAGGGGCCACACACGCAAAGCCGTTTGTACAAGGATACATATCGGAAGGGCATTAAATGCAGTGTTCGAATTGTTCGAACACACACACACAAAACAAAAACCTAATAATATTTATTTCATATAATAATATAATTTACTTTACTTTTTTGTGTTTTAGAACATGTTTTTGCAGCTGAGCATTTACTCTGTTCATAATTGATGAACAAAGACTTTTCTCTACAAAAAATCTATGTAATAACAATCTTAACGCATTACTTTTAATGTAAATTTATGAAAATGACTCATTCTAACACATTCATGACCAGTATTGGAACAATCTCCCCCCAAAAAAACATTATATAAAATAAAAAGAACATTTTATATGCTGCTATCCATTCTTTCCATCCTTTCTGTCCGTTATGAAGAATATAAACAGAACAAAATTAGGTTTACCAAACATCATAAAACAAATAAATATTATCCCAGCAAGCAATTTTGCGTTTAAAAGACGTCTAATAGCCGTCCAAACACAGCCCTGACGTCTAGGCTAAAACAAGGCTCATTTTGGGCTGTCAGTGAAAATTTTATAGACGTCTATACGTAGCCCAAGAACAGACGTCAGTTAGGCCGCTATTGAACGACTACATATATACGTCTAATAGACAGTGAATATATGAAGCATTTCAAATAATATGATGGTGAAATCCTTGTGGGAATTTCAGTAGTACAAACATATCATTTAATGGACAACAGCCTTAGTAGACTTACAAGCAAGTAAAAGTGAACAACATATTCATTTTAAGTATGCTTATTGCAATGCTTAAAAATAGGCTAGTTGACAAATGTTTATAATACATTATAAGTTGGTACAGCGACTCCTCCCTCAGCTCCATCCAGCAGCGTCTGGGCGTGTTGCGGCGCTCGGAAAGGGAGGAGCTTTCGGAACTGGTCAGGAACCGCATGCAGCACTTGGGCCTTCACACGGCTGGATACAGTAAACCACGTGGATACATATTTAACCTCATCAATAACATAAATATGTATAATATGTTTTTTCTTAAAGTTGGCTTGACACTGAAGTTGTGCTAGTTTTTTTTTCTTCCCTATGGTGATGTATATCTCAGTGAAACAGCTTCTCGAACAAGGAAAAATTAGGGCGGGACTTGATTTTTTCCATTGGGAATTGATTGAATGGTTGTGGTTTGCTATTGGTCAATCTCATATAAGTGACAGGTTGCCCCGCCCTCATGCCAGCAAACACATCATCAGAGAAGAAAAGAGATGTCACTTAAAGAGGGAGGGAAAGTTATGTTGATTAAAGATTACAAGGGCACATGCATTTAAAAAATAAATAATGATATGCACTGATAAATCATATATAGATACTGCAATATTCAATAAAAAATTTTTTTTGACTTCATGGTCACTTTAAGTACAGTTATTAAATTCAATTTGTAGAACATAACTGGGAGATCTATCCAAATCATATTTATTTTGATAAGGTAAAGAGACTGTAACCACCATAAACCCTCCCTTTTCACAAATTCCTATTGGATAAAATCAAGCCATGATTTTTTAATCATTTTTATAAAGCAAACATAAGCAAACATGTTTGGCTTAAGGGCATGGTGCAAAAGACCCTAGGTTGATTTTACTCCGAACCATCCCTTTAATGTTCCTTCAAAGGAGTGTCATCCAGGATTGTTGTCCTAATCTTTGCAGTACCACATTTGACCTGTACACTGTAAACCTTAATAATACTCAAATGATTTGAGGAAATTGGTTGCGTACGTTTATTTGAGTAATGGGAAAATTTTAACTCAATTCATTGAGTTGACCTAAATGTGGCCTTCTCACTGAACTTCTAACTTAAATGTTTAAGTACGAATAACTTAAAAGGCAAATGGACTAAACTCAAACTTGGCAGTTTATATTTTGTTGTTTACTTTTTAAATAAATTATAAATCATTAAATGAAGTTTTGTTTTTCACATCAACAGCTTTATTAGGGTTAAATTACCTATCTTAACTTCTATGCATACTGTCTGAACATCGTATACCGTATTAACATTTTGATCAGTAAAAAATACAATTACAATACTTGCAGTAAATTAAATCAGTTGATACAAAATGTATTTAGAAATCAGTCATTTAAAAGTGAAATTGTGAATTTTTTTTAGAAGTGAAATTGACCAGATCAGAACAATTATCAAACAATTAAAAGCACACTGTAATGAACAACAACAGACATGTTTGTCATCTACTTTAACTTATCTTTAACTTAACTTATCTTTGTAATAGTTGTGTGTGAGTCCCTCAGTTGTCCTCGGTGTGAATAGATAGATCTCAACATCATACAGTCACTTTTAGAATGGGTTCAAATATTCAAAATATGCTTGAAAACCAAAAAATTTACAGGACCTGGATTTTTCTTAAGAACGGTGGGCACTTTAACTGCTCAGGACAAACAAGTGACACATGAACATCCATCACAAACCAAACAAACAAAAAACAGTCATCGATCATCCAGGTAACGACACAAATTAAAAATTAAATTTGTTTAATTTTTTAATTTACTTTTAATTTTTTTTTTACTTTTAGGTCACTTTTAAATCCTTTTTAATTCAGCTATAATTTTGACTATAATTTAATTTATAATTTAATAATTTATAATTTTAAATGTAAACATATGTTAAGGAAAATAGCTTCACCAGGACAGTACTTAAAAAACAACACCTCCCTATTTTTGTTCAAATTTTGTTTTTATTTCAAATTCCGCAATTTGATGTAAACTTTTGACCACAACTGTATGTGTGTGATAGATTCAGTACTGCAGGCTAACATCAGTGAGATCTCATCCTGTGGAAACTGCCACTGTTGGTTCAAAGGGTTCTCATTGAGGGCAGTCCTTCAGATGAATGGCTGTGGCTGGGAATGGAGGATCCATAAATACAAAATAATTAAGACACATTTTCTCTAAATACATTGTACAGTTCTCATTGTTTAAGCACAGGTTAGAGTGATGCAACATGACATTTAATAATAAAAATGTAACAATACAAAGCAGTTTTGTTAGTTGGACAGCAACAAGAATGGAATAATCAAAGCAAGGCAAAGTTTCAGTAACTAAATAAAATACAAGATAACTTGGGAAACTGAATGGTATTCAAACAAAAACTCTTTCTGTGTGTGTTACCTGATTGATGACTCTGTTCTTTGAAGAGCAGCAGTATTCGAAAGAATGCAGCATTTACCACCTGGCCTGAAAACAATCATATATATACACAGTAAATTACATCATAATAAAACTAAGTACATGGTAGATTTTTACACTTACTAGAACATTGAAACAAAAAAAAAGGAGTGAAATTTAAACTGCACTTTAACAAATATGATATATTTTTAAAGTCCGCGTGAACCGGAAGTTGCAAACGACTTTTCTCCAGTGTTGTGACGTATTTCTCAGTGAAAAGGAATATTGAACAGAGGGCAGGGTTTTACTCTAGCGCTCCTCCTCTCCATCTCTGCTCATAGCAGACTAACGGTTTGAGGGGAGTGGTTAAGCGTTTCCCAACCCAAGCCGTAAAACCTACATCATCAGAGAAGGAACGCCATTCCAGACCAGAAGTAACTTTTCAAACTTTGATTAAAGATTACGACGGCAAACAATTGTTTTCTGTGTATTAACTTGCACGGATTAATTTTTCACCACAAGACTAGTAATATGCGCTAACAAAGTAAATAGGGTCAATTCTGATTTCAGTTGGACTTTAAGTACTTTGCTAAAACACACCTTTTCTGCCTCACATGAATCAAAAGTCAGCTGCAGTTCTTCCTTCAGAGCTGTTTCTGAAGCCTCTGAGGACAGTTGAGAAGAAAGTATATGTTAAATATGTTAAACTTCTTAGAAATGTATGTAAAGTCAGCAGTTGCTAAGTAACGTACCAGTTAGCAGTTACCAAACTAGCTAAGATAGCTAGACTAATTTTACAACATAAACGCACTCAATTTAAATCAACAACACTTAATGTTATTTTTTGGTAAATAACGTTACTCCATTTAAAAAGGTTTTATGAATTTGCACTTACCTTCGTCTGATGTAAATGTCTGAAAACACAGGACGCTGTCAGCGCACGCAGTAACTGAAGGCAGTGGGCTAGAAAATAGGCCTACGTTTCAGAAAACATTTGACATTGAAAAACTTTGCCATTGTAAACATATTACTTACAATGATTTTATGAATTCACACTTACCTTCGCTGATGTACTCTCACAGAAAATACCGGACGGTGTCAGCGCACAAGATTTGATTGGAGCAGGAGCGAGAATAAACGGCTCGAAAACAACGTCCGGATCGAAAATAAAGTTGGAAAAACTGTTACAAATTTTAATGTTATGATCTGGCAAACATGTTATTTAAAACAGTTTTATGAATTAACACTTACCATATACGGTTTCTCAGCAAGGCTGAAGGGGGGAATTTTTTTCACTGAAATGTCCAATCTCAGATTTAACCCCGAAATTACTGTTTTTATGCAGTGTCAGTGCCTCTGGGCTGCTGCCTGCATCAGCAAATTCACAATGAACAAAAAAATTACTGCCTTGTGTATCGACCAATCAGCGTGTTGTCAAGGCAGAATTTCAGGCACGACCAATCATATTAAACAGAGACATATCGAATCATTTAAATTACTTGAAATTTTGAGTTCATAACACTTAAAATCTTAATCTGAAAGATTTTTGCTGCCAAATGAGTACATTAAACTTGTTTAATTTTTTATGCAAAAACTTGCTATTATAAGTAATGTTAAGTTATGATAACTTGGGGGAAACACAGAGATCATATGGATGAAAAAGTGTCCTGTTGTAGATCAGACACTAGAGGGCGATGATGATGACGGATCGAAGTCAAATTGACCTCTGTTTGGAAAATCAGGTTTTTGCTGTTTTAATACAGGCATGCATTTCCTATTTTGTTTGCGCTTTTGTTTCATGTTTGTTTATTGCCTCACAGATAGACTTCTTGATTCTGGACAGTGGCCACAAAAATGTATGTCTGAATGTCATTGCATTAGATAAGTAAATATCAAACCAAGTAGCATTTATTTTAAAGAAAGATTTCAGCTGTGTGAACTTGAGGAGCACATGCACTTAAAATCAGCAGTTGATTCAAAATTATGAAGAGAAGTGCAGCATCTCTTCTTACAAAAATATGTTCGAAGAACTTTGAGAGAACGTTTCCATTAAGTTATGAAAACAGTATTTCTGAATGTTCTCTGACGTCCAGTTTTTAAATGTTTTAAAACGTTTTTTCGAACGTCCAGTTTTTGGGAAGTTTTAAACCCTTTTTTTTTTTTTTTTTTTGTTTATTCAAACATTAAGGAAACATTCAACTTTATCCTTTTGCAAACATTATGGGCATGTTACTTTTGATGTTCTCTGTACAGTCTGAAACAAATAGTAACATTTAAAAAGGTGTTTCAGGTAAAAATGTTAATGCATAATTTATAGCTTACAGAATTTTCATTAAGTAGTCAGAAGTGTTCAAGGTGCATTCAATATAAACACTCTCTTTAAAGAGGTTTTTCTCTCTATGTTTTAAGTGTTTTTCTAGCCTCAGTTTTCCCACTTTAAACCCTGCCTGCAAATGGCGCAGAAAAATATGCATTTTTAAATTCTTAAGCTATGAACAATTCCATAAACCCTTAATTAAACACTTCACAATATTACTGTATTTTTGATCAAATTAATGCAGTCCTGATGAGCATAATTCTTTCAAAAATGATTATTAGAACAACAGCTGAAATCTTCAAGTAGAACTCAAATAGTTTAGTCAAATCATGTTTGATGTGGTTTAGCTGTAATTCCTCATGATGTCAGGGCTCTGTCACAAAACCAAGAATGAACTAGACCGAAGTGACAGAACCCTGACAGGACAGGGGGGTGCCATTTCATTTTGTCATTTTGAATTCAACTTTTTCTCCTGTTTATGGTAGTTAGACAGCTGATTTTGTACTTTTCTTTTAGTATAGTTTAGTTGGTTAATGAGGAGTTAGTTATGTTTGTTGTTTTGGCAAAAGCCCTTCTGAATCTGATACGTCTTTTTGTTTCTTTTGACTTTGTAAATAAAGACTATTTTCTATTTAAATAAAGATGTGTTTGGGTTATTCTTATGAAAAAATTCTGGGACTGGAGATGGGGTGCTTTCTCTGCGGTTGCACATAAAGTTGGTACATATTGTAAATGTAAATTTTCAAAATATTAAAATTATAAATATATAAATGTTTTAAATATATTGCAATAGGCCTAAGTGTATAAAATACATATATTTTAAACCCCTAAAAACAAGTACACATAAAATGTACTTTAAGTAAGAGCAACTTAAGTTTGTTTTCTGTAAATACACTAAAACTTCACTAACAGTATGCTTGTGTTTAGAATATTTCTTAAAAGTGTAACTAGGCATATTACCAAAGTATACTGTAGAGTACTTTTTAGAAATATATTAAAAGTGTGTTTGTGTTTAAATAGGAGCAGGAGAAAACTCAGAGCTGTTATCTTGGCAAAAGGAGGTTGCAAAAAGGCAATAATTAATAAAAGGGTGCCAATAATTATGGCCAACATGTTTTGGAGAAAAATATTTATTTCATAATGTGATTTCCCCCCCCACTTTCAATTAATTTACTTCAATAAAAGGTTGGACTTTTGCACATTTTTTTGAATGAAAGATCAAAAGGATAAGTTTATTTTTACAGCCATCTTTGATCATATTTACCAGGGGTGCCAATAATTCTGACCACAACTACATTGAATGTACAAGCTATAGATTGTTTCACAGCAGCTTCACTTGTGTGTAATTTGGCGTGCATGTGGCTAATCATTTTATGTATAGAGTTCCTACGCAAAAACACAATTTTCTGGAAGAGTTAAAATAGTTTTGAATTATGTATTTGCTTTTGCAAGAAATGTCTGATGTTTTGCATGTGAGTTTTGTGGTTTTGTGTGTATTACATTTTTTTTTTGCTTCAGAAACTGTGTAAGCAACACTATGACATATATGCTTAATAAAATGTTCTCGAGTATTGAAGCTTTTTCATCTTAAATGAAAATGTTGCACTTGCACAGAAGAGGCTGTGTTTTCTGGTGGCAAATATCATTTTTATTTCTGTCACACACTGTATACAGTCTGAAAATTCATCAAAGACAACAATAAATTAGTTTTTGTTTCGCAGTGTTGAAATAGCTGGCAGTGTGACTTCTTCATGTCAAAGAGTGAAACGCCCTGCGAGGAGTGAGACAGCTCTCAGATTTAATAAAAAGTATCTTAATTTGGGTTCCGAAGATGAACGAGTCTTACGGGTTGGAACAACTGAGGGTGAGTAGGCCTAATTACTGACAGAATTTTCATTTTTGGGTGAACTAACCCTTTAAATAGACATCTATAGCCTACTTAATAAATGGTAACCAACAATAACAATAAAACATATGAATAACAATACATTTAACAATTTGAATCTAAATGACTACAAGTTTGATGTCATAAACATTACAATTCATTCTACCGTGGTTTGACCGAATAACAGTCAGCGCACAACAGTGTTAAAACATTCAGTGGTCAACGGATTTTGTTTTCTCTTCTAAAACAAGTAGGCCTAACTGTAGAAAAGGAAACCACCACAATACCTCTTTAAACACGTTTGTCGCAATGCAATATTGCATGTGTAGCAAGTTAGGAAGAGAGAAATATTCATTGTATAATATTTTATTTTTATATGATGAACCAAAACAAATTTCCTATTAAGTAAAAGACTTTCGGTTTCATTTTGTATTAAATACTTATACGAGTGAGTGAGTCACGCAATGTTATTGTGGTTAGGAACTATCAATTAAGCTGTTTCGTTAAGTGGGACGCTAATGAGTGTTGCACGCTATGCCTTTGGAGAGTGCGCGAGTTACGTCAGCCTCAGATCGCAAATGGACGCTGGCGGGGCTTGAGTCATGACCTTTCTTATACTGTCTATGGTCATGACGCACTTGTTTTCTTCTCACTCTTCCCAGATAATATTGTGTATAACGTGGGAAGAGGTTGGCGCAACGGATATTATTCTGATCTATTGTCCCATATGTTTCCAGGGTCAATAAATGCAGTCGTTTTGAAGCCATCCAGCTGTCTGGAATGTACAGAAATGGATCTGCTAGATCTAACATGTAATACATATTTAAAAGGTTGCAGATTTATGGAGGTTATCACAATTAAAATACAAAATTTTATTTAAAAAAAACAACGACGATTTCCTTTAAACATTTGCCTCAGACCATCTTCTTTTTGCAGCTCTAACAATTTATTAGGTCTCAATGAAAAATTTAAATTTTACTTTTGCACTACAGTACGATTTGCATGTTGCATGTCACTATTCCCAGAAAGAGTTTACCACATCTTTCACATAAATGATGTTGCACTTGCAACATTTTGTAAAGAGATTGTATGATCCTTGCAAATATATATACATTTAGCCTATATAAATTAATATTTTAATAGAAATATCTCATGTTATATGAATGAAGTCTGCATAATGTAAGGGTACATTATGCAGACTCCATTCGTATAATGTGAGAAATTTCTAATAATTAACTATTTGTAAACCTTTTTTTTCCTGTGCTTTATTTATGTTAGACCATTTATTTGTTCTTTAATCGGTTGTATTTATTTTGAAGTTATCTATAGCTATTGTTCTTGCTTTCAACCTACTCCTTGCTTTTTAAAAAAAAACTCAAATAAGATATTAGCTAAGAAAGAACGAAAAATAAAGTTCACCCAATAGCCTCCAGCATCCCTGTAATCTATTGATGACATGAAGCTTGGGAAATGAATGGATTACTTCTTTAAGTTATGTGCTTGAAAATGTGATCAAACTGATGAAGCTCTGGGCCCGGCTTTTCAAAAGGTTTAATCCGGATAAAATTGATCCGGATTTAGTAATCCTTTTTTTTTTGCGATCCGTGATCACGTAATCCAGCTTACTTTTGAGCCAGTTTTTCAAAGCAACATAGGATTGGATCAATCTGATCCTGATAGGAACTTTTCAGGATCACCAAATCTGGATAACCAGTGCTCAAACAGGATAGGAAATCACAATGTAGAACAATAGATATGTAAAGAGCAACAAGTAGAATAGCCAGTGTGGGGTCAATATAAGTTTATTTTTATTTGAAATGAAAACACACACATTTAAAAAAAAGCAAGATGTGCAATTGAGCGTTTAAATGGAGTTCTTAAGAGACGCTTTGCATGCCTTAACTACCTGAGAGCGGAACCACAGAAAGCATGCAACATAACCCTTGCCTGTATTGTCCTGCACAACATCGCTACTGGCTAAGTTGCTAAACGCATCTTGTTGTCATGTAAGGGCCCTGTTCATGTTGGACAGATATTTTAATTGCATTTTGTGTCTGTTAAGAGGCACAAAGACACTCTTTAGGTTTATGCCCCCATAACTGCCGTTTTAGCTGAATGGGAGCTCTGGGCATTAACTGTAACAGCTCCGCGTTGCAAGCACCAATCCGGTTCGTTTTTTTTTTCTATAGACAGTACTCACAAAGGTAAAACGATCAAGATTAACTTAAAAATTCACCGGAGTTCTCCTTTAAGGGGCGGTTATATTATAATAAGATCCCCTTCATACATCAGAAAGGGGAGCGGAATCTGATCGGCTTATTTTTTTACATGCTTGCAGAGAAAGGTTTACCAAAACAAAGTTACTGGGTCGTCACTTTTCATGTTTTCTGGGTTGGTAGATGCACCGGGGACCCAATTATAGCACTTAAACACAGAAAAAGTCAGATTTTCATGATGTCACCTTTAAAATATAATTTTCTCATGAAGATCCTCCCCTTTTGATAAACTATAAAATGGCACTGAAACAGACGCATTATTTCATTCTCCTCCTGATCAAAGATGGATCTGCAAATCTCAGTTTTTCTCCTGTTCATTCTCTTCACTGCAGGTACGAAGACAAATAGTGTTTGTGATGTTACTGGGTACAAATACAGATAATTAATGTCTCTTTCTTTATTTTTCTCTTACTAAAGGACACTCTCTCAGCTGTTATGAGTGTGTGAGTATGATGGGTTCTTGTGATGATCAGAAGTTAAAAACGTGTCCCAGTGGATCTTCCAAGTGCATGAGTTTAACAGTGATACCACAAAGTAAGACCAGCATGACAGATCGAGTGGTGTAAATATAACTTCTCATATAACTGTGACTCGTTTTCTCGGCAGAATTTACTAAATCAATCACAGAATATTTTATTTATTCCTGCTGTTTAATTTGTTTTCTATCCGATTGTTTTGCTAACAATGGCAATTGTATTATTAAAAACATTTGAAATAAGAAAAACTGATACATTTATAACTGACATTTATAATTTTTCCATCAAAATAACATGTACTGGTCTTTTCTGTATAATTCATATTTTAGATCAATTTAGTTTCAAAACGAAGATTAAAGATTGTACTGTTGACTGTCAAAGCGGGTCCATGAACTTCGGCATTTCAAAGGTGTCTTCTTCCTGCTGTAACACAGACCAGTGTAACGTCAAAGATGCTCCAGGTATTGTGCTTTACTGACCTTGTGCAATTACTATCTTCTTTAAGTCAACATTCATTTGCAAAGGACATTCAATCAGGAAATAAAATACAGGGTGTGGCTCGTCTGCTGTGAACTGATTGAATGGAGCAGCTTATGGAGTGTTGTTACATTATATTATATATACTAGTACATGTTTTCCTCCTGTAGATCCCTCTAACATCCCCAATGGAAGGAAATGTTACTATTGTGATGGACAGACCTGCTCAAACACAGTGAGCTGTTCAGGGACTGAAGATCGGTGTGTTAAAGCAACAGGTGAGGATCTGGAAAAGGAAAAAGATTGTTGTTATTTTTGTTTCTCCACCATTTATTTTAAATATTTGATACAAATCACATACAGCAACTGCCAGCTTAGACTAACCTTTGTTTTCTTTCTTTTCATCAGTGACTGTTGGAAGCCTGTCAGCCGTTGTAAAAGGCTGTGCGACTACATCTATTTGTGACGCCACATTTATTCCTCTTCTTCCGGGCATCTCCTGTTGTGTGGGGAACCTGTGTAACGGGGCTCAGAGTGTCACCCAGAGCTTCCTGTTCCTCTGCTGTTCTCTGCTCTCCTACTTCATGATGCACTGAATACAGCATATCTTCACATTCTACAATCAGACACTCTTTACTGAATATAATAACTTGTTTTTTTTCTGTACTAGACTGTGTTCAGATGTGATAAACTGAATTTATACAGGAAATGTATGTATTCATCACCTTGTTTCAGGGTTCATTTTTAAATCTTCATGATGTAAAAAGTCCAAAAGAAAGTGCAATATTTTTTTCTTAAATAAAAAAGTACTAAATCATCATCATGTCCAGAAAAAAATCTAGTATGATCATTATTTAGTTATTAAAAAAGAAACATTTTCACCTGTTTTGTTTTGCATTTGTCCTACAAACTATGTTTGGAAGACTTTGACTGCCTGGATCTGAATTGTAATTAAATAAGTAAATAAGTGAACCCCTCCGGGTGCCTGTCCGAGAGGATGAGGAGACAGGTATGCAGGTATTTCTTGATAAAGACCACTGCTAAGTAAACACACCGTTGCCATGAAAAACTATGGACGCAGGATTCTAACCGTAGAGACGGAACAGACTATTTTCTTTAGCGGAAGCAATACAATCGTTTTTAAATCAATAAACTCCTTTTTAAATCAATATTTTGTGTGAAATTATTGATTTATTTGGTAGGTAGCCATGTTATAAGCGGGATAATGTATAGCAAATACAACCCATTCAGGCTGATTCAAGACCCCAGTTGGGGTTGTATTCGCTATAACAACCGCCTCGCTCTACATTATCCCTTACATAACAGACCGCATTCTACATTAGAATTCAACCAAGCCATGTAATAAACAATAATAAACATCCATTGACAAAGGCAGCCATAGCATTCTAAATCCTCATCAGTAACATTTCACCATGGAATAGGCTATACAATCCAATAAAGGAAAATAAGGTGTCACATTAACGTTATACATTATAGACTATAATCATCTACATGATAAACATCACTCTCTAACGTTATATGGATAACGCTGCACATCAGATTGTAATTGCTCGTTTGGTATAAACAACTAAAAATCAAACCAGTGATATAACTTACATCTCAATAAAGAAGAAATAATCACATATGGAACAGCGTCATTAAGCTAGACTAACAGAACAAACAGCTGCGGGCATGTCCGGACATGCGTGTGTGACGCAGTTATAAATAACTCAATATCGATCTCTATAAACACAAACATAAGGCAAACAGGCTTACTTGTAGCCCAATGTCTAACACCTCAATGTAACTTCTGCAGAAAATATCACAGATAAAAAGGAATAAATGTCCTTTCAACCATCGACGCAACATAACAGTTCAGCGGGCTGTTATTAACGGCACAGCAGCTTCACTCAAGAGGGAGCTCAGTCAGAAGATTGTCGAATCTTCTGTCAGAATAAAAGTCCTCTCTTAAAGGAGCCTTTACAACAAACTAAATTTCCACTTAAAGGGTAACTAAACCCCTGGTCAGAGCCTGACTCCACCCACTGGCAAATTTGAAAAATGCTAGAAAGTGGGCAGACCCCAGCGGAGATAGAGGGGACGAACCGTGAGCGGGAGGTGGCGTGCACCTGAGACCTGCTGTCAGACTCTCTAAAATGGAGAGTGACTCACAGGGTCGCGAGACGACGTAACGTACATGCATCTGATGAGTTTTATCGAGTTGATGTCAATAGCGCGCGCTCTCTATAGGCATATTCATATTTTGCCGCTATGTGAAAAAATTCAGCAAAATGCGCCGACGCGTTTGTCGACCCCAGAGGATTAGCTTTAGCCTAACCATAAATTGTGATTAAAATAGGCCTATATATGATCACTCACTTGACTTGACTTGACTTGACATAGCCTGTGACTTGACTTGCCCAAGAAAAAAAATACTTGGGACTTACTTGAGACTTGAAGGTTAAGACTTGAGACTTACTTGAGACTTGCACATGTGTGACTTGGTCCCATCTCTGACTGTAATACATCATGTGATGAAAGTCTAGCCCTTGATCCAGATTTCACGATTCAATTCAGATTCACAAGGTCTTGTTTTTATTCTGAATCTCCATTCGCTTCGCTTCGATATTGATTAATTTGGAAATATTTCAGGTATAAAGTTACACGTCAATAAAGGAAAAAAAATCTCAACTAATGCTGCAGTGTAAATTGGTACACTATCAAATTCATAAACAATAAATAAAGAACAGTTGAATACAATCATTGAAATAATTAATATATAACATATTTTGCGATACCCTCTTGAGTTATTTTTTCTAAATAACAAGCTACTGAACGACTTTACTGAGGTAAATTGAACGTTCAAGCAATTACTGACGTCTTTCCGCGATTGATACATGACTGGGCAATTACACGAGAGATTATATTTCAGTAAGTTGTAGCAACTGTATATTTTAACACACCTTCTGATGTCCATTCATGTTTATTCTGTGCCATATAAACCGTAAAAGGGAGAATTGAATGGTTAAATTTGAGAAGGGTCTGGCTGCAGACTGCGGGCGACTGGAGCTCCCTCTCAAACAGGAACTATTCAGGCATTTCAGAGAATTAGGCAGTACATCCAACCAGCCTCACAACCGCAGACCACGTGTAACCACACCAGCCCAGGACCTCCACATCCAGCATCTTCACCTCCAAGATCGTCTGAGACTAGCCACCCGGACAGCTGTGTCTTTGCTGTAACAATTACGGTCACTTGCAGTTCAAGTGTGTTGTCAAATTTGTTTTTTCTTTTCTCAAAAACAATTCAATTAACTGTGGAAATTATTCTTCATTATTTTACTGTGGTTGATTTGTACATGTTATTTTGCTTTAACTACAAAATTCTGATTAAGTCATTATTTTTGTTCATATTTTTAATTTTACTAACTAATTTGTTACAGTATGGTCACTTGCAGTTAATGTGTGTTGTCAAAATAGTTTAAGATAATTTGTTTTTTTTACATAAAAACAATTAAAACTGTTAAATTGTGGAAATTACTCTTCATTATTTTACTGTGGTTGATTTGTACATGTTATTTTGCTTTAAATACAAAATTCTGAAATTATTTTTACTATAATATAATATTATTATATTAAAGTCATAAAACGTAAAATCTTAGTACACCGCTTCGATGTTTTGCGTGAAGATTAGGTCAGGTGACATATATATGCACTCCGGCGCAGTGGAGGTGACGTATCTTAGTGGAGCAGTTAAGTGATATAGTGGTTTATTTGGTGATACAAGCATGAAAATTGGCATGAGCAGTCTCTGATGGTCACTAGACAATAAGTCACCCACAGCTACTTGAAATTTCAAGATGGCGGCCATTTTTCAAGATGGCCGACACCTTAGTGGAGCAGTTAAGTGATATAGTGGTTTATTTGGTGATACAAGCATGAAAATTGGCATGAGCAGTCTCTGATGGTCACTAGACAATAAGCCACCCACAGCTACTTGAAATTTCAAGATGGCGGCCATTTTTCAAGATGGCCACCACCTTAGTGGAGCAATTAGGCTCATGGCAATTTTCATGCTTGTATCACCAACTAAATGATTTCTTAAGCCTAATTGCTCCACTAAGGTGGTGGCCATCTTGAAAAATGGCCACCATCTTGAAATTTCAAGTAGCTGTGGGTGGCTTATTGTCTAGTGACCATCAGAGACTGCTCATACCCATTTTCATGCTTGTATCACCAAATAAACCACTATATCACTTAACGGCTCCACTAAGGTGTCGGCCATCTTGAAAAATGGCCGCCATCATGAAATTTCAAGTGGCTCGGACAATTTTCTCTTCAAGTGACCCATGGAGACTGCTCATGCCAATTTTCACGCTTGTATCATAAACTAACGATTATATCACTTAGCCGCTCCACTAATACTCTTGATATGAAAAAGTCTTGGCTTTCAAATTCTGTCAATTTATTATTTTTGAAATTCAAAAATGAATACCGGTGTGGTGCTCTTTAATGTTGCATGACAGATTGCTGTAGCCACTTTATGAGCCAATCATCTCTTTCTCTTTACTACTAGTTATAGCACAAAATGAACATCAGGAGGTATGTTGAAAGATACAGTAAAACTTACAGAAAGTATCATGTGACATGTAATTGCTCAATTAACGGAAAGACGTTAATAAAACAGCTTGTGAACAATAGGTCACGTAACGTTATGTTTACCTCAAGAAAGCTATTCAATGGCTATAGCTTGATGGTCAGCTAGAAAAATGAACAATCTACATGTCTGTACATGATATATCCAAATTAATACGTTTTGAATAGATCTGAATCAAAATCAGAATTGAATCGTGAAATGTGTGTCGGTGCCTAGCCCTAATAAAAATATTGTATAAGTTGGCAGCAAAGTCAAAGCAACTTTGATTTTAACTGATGGCATGTGCATTGTGGGAATGTGGCAGAGAAACAAACACACAGTCCAAACCTCAGCAGGGTGCCATGCTCTCGCATCCTATAATCCCGCTGGGCTGACACAGTCTTACGACAGCAAGCCTCATCCCTTTGGCTCAGGCATCGAAATAGAGAACTCAACACCAGACACCGTTTGTGCGGATTAACTGCAGATCTGGTTTAGGTCTGCTACTTGGTTTCAGGTCTGCGGAGGGTGTGATGCTACAGTTGGGTAGTCTAAGCTCTTTACAGCACGACACAGAGCTCAGGATGATGGGTTTACCCTCGCCGCTCAAGTTCTGGCCAAGTGACATGTGTATCTGCCTCAGTGCTTCCAGGAAACAGAAACAGAGCTCAGAAGATTTACTGTGTGGAGTGTGGAAGAATCCGATGGTTTGGAGCCGGAACAAAATTAAACGTTACAGTGCGATGACCAACATGACCTTCAAAGCCTGTGGATAAAAATAAATGCAGAAAATAAATACTCTTACTTGTAACTTGTTAAATAATGATGAACCACTTTATTCATCACATACCTTTCGCGTTGGGATAACATAAGTGGGATCCAACACATGCAGGAGCTCCCTAAACCCATCATCATCCACAATGGAAAAGGGTTGGGAGTCCTTGATGACCATGTTCACCAGGGCCTCATTCACCATTTCTTTTTTGGAATCTATAATAAAATAAAATGCAGGTGTATTGTAGGATCCTAAATAATATTATTTAAATGTGGTAAAAAAATTTTTAAAACAAATTATTATCAATTACTTTGACTCCTGTGTGGATTGGTAGTAGTTTGTGCTTGCTCATGCAGTGCTCGATAATGCCTGAGCATGGAGGAGGTGTTATTGCTGTATGTCAGCTCCTTTAGGCACAGCAAGCATTTCACCTTGAAACATAAATTAATAGACATGAAATATAATACAGCCATATAGTGAGGATTATTTTAATATCAAGACAGATTATTATTTTTTTAAATAATAATAATACATATACCTTATTCTGACCAACCATTTCAAAAAACTCCCAGACAGGGGAGGTTTTCCTCTTTCTTGCTGGCTCCATTACAAGGAAAAAGGTCACAAAAGCTAACAAATCCAAAAGGGCAATCCAAATCAAAAAGCAGTCCAGTCCAGGTCCAAAAATCCAAAGCAATCCAAATAATCTTATCTAAGTAATATAATACTATAATATAACTACTATAATTAATAATAACAATATACTATAACTAGTCTAACCTGATATAATGTAATAATATATAGCCCTAACACATATATGACACAATAACGACGATGACACAACTCTCTGACTCTCTGACACTACTACAACTGATTCTACTACTCCTGATAACACCCACAAAGAGGCGCGAGTTTCGAACCCCTTTTATCTGGAAGCAACACTCAGACCGAACCGATGACGTATCCACACAAACCGAGGCCTCGTTTGTCATCAGTCACGTGATTTTGACTTAAACAATACAAGCCTCGAATCGCGGCTTCATCTGGCACGCCCATTTTTGCTCGACACAAGCTCCGACGCCTCGGTTCAAATGCCACATCACTCCCTTGCCTGTACACTGGATTACACCTCTGGATTGCCCTCAAATAAAGCTGCGTTTGGATCTCAACCCGCGTCTCGGAGCAGTTCGTAACAGTAGGTCTATCACCACAGAACACCGTTAATAACTTCCCTTGCTGGTAACACTTTACAATAAGGTTCATTAGTTAACATTAGTTTAAGGAGTGTTATAATGCCCTTTTCACAAGATGTAAAAGAAGTCTTTGATGTCCCCAGAGTGTATTTCAACAGAAATATGAAGCAGCACAAATCCTCTCAACATTAATAATAAAAAGAATTAAAGCTGCAAGCAGCATTTATCGGGGTTCAAGCAGTTAAGGCCTTTAAGCACAATAGCATCAAAAGTTGTTAAGTTTTGGTCTCTATTACGTGAAGCATCAGCTTCAGCGTTACCCATGCGCCGCATTGCTGGTCAGCTGAGCTTAAAGTTAAAAATAATTAACACCTAGTTTCATTACATCTATCTTTTAATGAATCAGTGTTTTTGAACGTGTTTGTACATGTACGGTTTAATGACTCAAAGACAATCCGTTGCTGTAACAATGTAACTGCGCATTGAAAGGTTGTCACTCACTAAACAGAGTAATTTTGAGTGGCTCAATAGCTCGACATGCAGTATTATCACCATTTATATATTTGGACTTATTTATATTTATGTGTTGCTATATGAATAGCTGTTTAGTAAACGCTATTTTAGACGCTACGTTTAGTAAACTAAATAACTAAACGCTGTTTAGTTTCGGTTACATTCGTTATAGAAAATGTCTTTGATTTTTGTGCACGCTAAACACATCGTAACACTTATTTATATAGCAACACATAAATATAAATAAGTCCAAATATATAAATGGTGATAATACTGCATGTCGCGCTATTGAGCCACTCAAAATTACCGCATGGGAAATTCCTTCACGAGACAGCTCTACATTATATAACCCAAATGTACAAAAAGAAATGTAATCAGTAGTCTGGATATGTCAGGATATGTCAAGCTGTCATTTTAGTTTTTATTAGTTTTAGTCACGTTCATACTGTTTTTAGTCTGGTCAAGTTTCAGTCGATTAAAAGTCTGAGCATTTTAGTCTTATTTTAGTCAGAATTATCCATGACTATTTTCGTCTAGTTTTAGTCAATCAAAACTGATGACATTTAGGGCGCTTTCACACAAGCACTTTTGGTGCGGACCAGGGTTTGAATGACGTCTGAGTTCGGTTCGTTTGAATGATGTGAACGCTGTCTTTTGAACTCGGGTGCGCACCGGCAAACCGTGCTCGAGTCGGCTTAAAAACGGGGGTCTGGGGTACGGTTCATGTGAACTCCAGTACGGTTCACTGCTGATATGAACGCAATCGCGGAAGTGAACCGCTATTGATGACGTATAATGTCGTGCGTGCGTGTTGTGATGATGTCATCAAGAAATAAGTAAATACATTGAAATGAAATGTTTATTTGTTCTGCATTTATCAGTCATTCATGTGTAAAATAAATTTGAGATCATTATCCACCCATATATAAAACATTGTTGTACATTATATTAATCTACACAGTCATCATAAGATTAAGTGCCGAATTAAGATGGCGACGTCTTTAGTCTAGACTCTAGCCCCTTTACGTTTATCTGGATGAAGTGCGTCTCACAAAAAGATGGCGGCTGTCGGGAGGCATTGAGAGTTCCTCGCGGAGTAGCCTACCTCTGGAATGCTTCTGCGGCGGTTTATTGTTTTATCCGCAGCAATAAAGTTTGTCGGCGTCTAAATGGATCGCGCTCTGGATCACTAACAGGAATTATTCTCGTCATGTATACACTTAACTTGATGAAAAGCGGGAATGACGCACTGCAAGCAGAGAGATGATTTCTGGCTGCCTCCGCAAAAATTGTCTTCGGCGGACAGCCCGCTGTCTTTGGAACGATTTTAGTACTTTTGCGGCAGACAAACACATGTGTTTCTCTTTCTGGATCTTTTCTTTGAAAACAAAACCAAAGGTTAAAAAAAAAAAAAGAACAAATGTGAAGCGAGCAATTCTATCCATTTTGACGCCTTTTCATTCATAGCGGTTACCAAGCAACACGATTACGCACCAGCTGCATCTTGATGACACAAGCGTACCGCGGTTCGGATACAAATAATATGTGAACACAAGTCCATCGGGGGCAGGGGGGGAGCAATCGAACTCGGGTTAGGAACAGGCAATCGATCCTCTCTCTCTCACATCTCCTCTCTCCTCCCCCGCCCTTTCCTTCTTCTTCTTCTTCTTCAGTGAATTTTATTGGCAGTTTGCAATCTTTGTGCATTACCGCCATCTACTGGATTGAGGTGTGATCACATTGGGAAGTCATAAATAAATGTATATAAAAAAAATAAAGAAAAGAAAAGAAAAAGAAAAAAGAAAAAAAGAAAAAAAAAGAAAAAGAAAAAGAAAAAGAAAGGAAATCAGAGCCCAAGCTTCAGCTAGCGCTGCGTGTTCAGCTCCTCCAGCTTCAACTTCAGCTCAAACCTCCCCAAAAAAAAAATAAAAAAAAATAAAAAAAAATTATTGGGCTAAAGTCTTCTTGCTAATTGTGTTTCTTTTATAAACTCTATCACTGCTTTGGTTGTAGACTGTGTTCCAGGTAGACTCAACAGGTTACTCAAAGTAACAGAGTTCTATTCTAAATATTTCTCTTTTTTCAGAGTACTGCCTACATGTCAGAAGTACCGTCCCCACACTGCTCAAACACTCCCTTTTTATGCTCCTTTTCCTGAGCACGTGCTTCAATGAAGCGCAGCTGATTTGCTTCAGCTGGCGCTCGTTATGGCCAACACTCAACAGAGCCAGATTTAGGACCAATGAGGAATTTTTTTGGGATTTGCCAGGTTTTCACCCGGTGACATAAGTCTGCAGCCAGTGTCACTACTCGATCCGTACCGGAAACACGATCTGCACTAACTGCTAAGTTTTGCTGCCACTTCCTGTCATCGCAAACGTTTTTTACGACAACGGCGTCACTGTCAGTACTCGATCCGTACTGTACTGTCACGATTTGTACTGTATGTGCGAAAAAACTTATGGATTCTTTTGCATTTTTTGTACAAGTTCAAGAATTTCTCTTAAAAGGAGAAATTCCTGACAATCACGCAGAGCGTCGAAAAGTGAAACGGGCGACTGCAGATTTTATCATCAAAGGTAACTATGGCCCAGTTTCACAGACAAGGCTTAGATTAAGCCAGGATTAGGCCTTAGTTCAATTATGGCATAAGTAGCTCTTATAAGCGTGCCTTAGAAAAATAAACATGACTGGTGTGTATCTTGAGACAAAAAAAATAAAATAATGCACTGACATATTTTAAGATATAAAAATATGTTGCTTTCAGTTAAAACAGGTCAAATATGCATTTAACTCTCTGGGCCTAGCTTATGCCTTGTCTGTGAAACCGGGTGTCACAGTGTCTGGTTGGTGTTCCCTGGGTGTCCACTAGAGGTCTCTTCCCCTTACTGGCACCACCACATCAGGAACTGCATTTCCCATCATCCTTTGTCTTACTCATCACTGTTCATTGCACTCAGCTGTTCCCACTTACATTGTATCTTTCTATTATACCCTGTCTGTTCAGTCATTGTCATGGAGTCCTTGTTTGATGTCACATTGCACCTCTGTGTTCCATGCCTGTTTGTTTCTTGTTTTTGGACTGCCTTTGTATGGATTTTGACCCTTTGCCTGGCCTAGTTTGTGATTACGGATAGTGATGGCAAAGTGAGGCCTCCTGAACCACTGAAACCTCACAGCCCATTGCTTCAGCCAAAGGTTCATTACTCGAAGCTTCATTCAGCATTGCTCACTAGTGACACCTAGCGACTGTGCAAAGAAATAGCAGACAAATTCATTCATTCTGAACCAGTTTATAAAACAATTATTTTATACAAATATTTTTATAAATAAAAATATTTATTTATTTATTTTGTACTCGCTGTTAATGTCTGTAACCTTTCATTTGCAATAATTAAAAGACATGAGCAGACATTTGTCCATTACTGTGTATAATATAAAATATGTATCTTTCTCTGTCTGAATTTACTTGTGCAGAGTCACACACAGTTAATTCATTATTCATAAATTGTTTGGATAGTGACAGTATGAACATCAACAGTGACACTGTGTTGAGTGCAGTGCTTATGTTGGAGGGAGTGTAATAAAGTAAACTGCAACAGAATAGTCTGGAAGGAAGGATTACAATAGATTTTTATTGAGAAACAGAATAATTTCAAGTGTGTTGGGGTTTAAACGATTCCTCTTCTCGGACAAAATCTCTCCAGCCTTGGAAAAGATCCTTTCACAAGGAACAGAGGATGCAAGGGAACATGCCATTGCCAGCTGGTATAAATGAGGATACTGATGCTTCTGTTGAGCCCAGACAGGTGAGGATTTCCTCTTCCTTGCTGGATCCATTACCAGGAAAAGGAAGAGGTCACAAAAGCAAACAAATCCAAAAGGGCAATCCAAATCAAAAAGCAGTCCAGTCCAGATCCAAAAATCCAGAGCAATCCAAATAATCTTATCTAATGAATATAACAAGACTAATTAATAATAACAATATACTATAACTATTCTAACCTGATAATGTAATAATATACAGCCCTAACACATATATGACACAATAACGACAATGACAATGATAGTTATCTAACTCTCTGACTCTCTGACACTACTACAACTGCTTCTACTACTGCTGACAACACCCACAAGGTGGCGCGAGTTTCGAACCGCCTTTTATCCGGAAGTGACACTCGGACCGAACCGATGACGTATCCACACAAACCGAGGCCTCGTTTGTCATTAGTCACGTGATTTTCACGTTAACAACACAAGCCTCGAATCGCGGCTTCATCTGGCACGCCCATTTTTTCTCGACACAAGCTCCGATGCCTCGGTTCAAATGTCACATCACTAATTACGGATTACCCCATTAAACTGCTATTGGATCTACCCTTTTGTGTGCGCGTCGTGACAGAAGGACTCCATCAAGAAGCAAAGATCCAGCGGTACAGGTTTTCATATCCTTCCCCCAACCACCGAGAAGGAGAAGAGGGAACGGTTCTGCAATATAGCGAGCCTACGCCAGCAGGGCCAGACGGTGGGTTGCTTATCTAAGACTTTTTGGACTCTCTCGAGAGGAATTGGATATAACAATGTTTTGAATCGCTGCCTTGATGACCCTTTGCCCCAGTGGGAGATGAAGGGGCTTGAAATCCTGGATTTTTGGGGCTTCATGAGGTATCTACATCCTCGTAGCCAATGGGCTACTCCAGCTACGCCCGTCTCTCCAGGCAAGATGGCTGCCATGCCCTCGCAGGAGACAGTAGCACCCCCAGATGCGGTCGAAGACGTCGCAGCATCCCCAGAGGCGGTGGTTCGATGCCACCGCCTCACCATCAGAACGGAGGAGGAAGCAGGCGTCACTGTCCCTCAAGGCCCGGAGGCCGTCCCCGAGCAGCCTGCTGTCATCCTGGAGGCCGTCCCAGAGCAGCCCGCTGTCGTCCCGGAGGCTGTCCCTGAGCAGCCCGCTGTCGTCCCGAAGACTGTTCCCGAGCAGCCCGCCGTCGTCCCGGAGGCCGTCCCCAAGCAGCTCGCCCTGCCGGCTCCGCCCAAGCTGCTCACCCTACCGGCTTCGCTCCTGATGCCTGCCCTGCTTGCTCCGCTCCAGCTTCCGGCTTCGCCCTGGCCTCCTGAATGGCAGGTTCCGCCCTGGCCATTTGCACAGCCTGCTCCGCACTGGCCTCCTGAATGGCAGGTTCCGCCCTGGCCATTTGCACAGCCTGCTCCGCACTGGCCTCCTGAATGGCAGGTTCTGCCCTTGCCATTTGCACAGCCTGCTCCGCACTGGCCTCCTGAATGGCAGGTTCCACCCTGGCCATTTGCACAGCCTGCTCCGCACTGGTCTCCTGAATGGCAGGTTCCGCCCTGGCCATTTGCACAGCCTGCTCCGCACTGGTCTCCTGAATGGCAGCCAAATCCGGGTTGTGACCATAGGGCCCTTTTTCTTTTTTTTTTTTTTTGATTTGTAGATCAATTTTTGTTAAAAAGAGACATGTATGTATTTCGCAAACACACTGAGAATAAATGATAATTAAATGCATAATTGAATAACAGAATAATTAAGTAATACAAAAATATATAAATATAATGTAATACACTTTAAGGCAGATGACTGAATTAAATATGATCATTTCAAATGAAATAAATCAAATATCTCAAAGACAACACTTTAAAATCTTAAGATGTATAACATTTTTGTAATCATTTAATGATCAGTTGTTATGCAGTATTTATTTTGTTTGCTGTGGGACATATAAGGAATTTTGTGAATACGCTGTGCACAAACGCACCATAAAATTATCATAAAATTTCATTTGTGCACTGTAATCCAAATCTTCCGAATCCATGCGATTGCATTTTGTGAGAAACGGACCCAAATTTATTTAATAATCTTTGTCTCCATCTTCAGTAGCGATCATAATCCCACACTCGCTAAAAATTCTATATTTGCCGCCTTAAGGAGTGTTACGACAAAGGTTTTACGTCAGTGATATCAATTACTCTCGCGTGCTTCATCACCAGAGGTGGACTATACACAACTCCATTACTTAGGGTAAAGTACGGGCTATACTGGCCAAATATCACTCCATTACAAGTGAAAGTTGTAAAGACTTCTACTTAAATAACAGTACAGAAGTTTTCAAAGTACTTAAGTATCCCCGGAAAATTAAATAAATAAACGAACTAACTAACTAAATAAATAAATGTACTGAAATCATTGAATCAATGAACTTTATAGATCTTGCCTCATTTACATCTGGTCAAAAATGTCATCAACATCACAGCGTATATTTTCACGAGTCAAGGATCGTGGGGAAAAAAAGCCTTGAATGCTGGATCCATCCGTGGGCCTCAACTTCTCCACAGGCCTCTTCCATCGCTTGAAGACTTACTTGGTTGTAATGGTTGTGATCATTTACCTTCCATCTCCAAGAGCAAAATATGCTGGAAGGAACACCATCCTGAAATGTGGGTGATGCTCAAACTACTCTTGCACCAGTGCTGAATGGTGAAATTGGAAATAGTCCCAAACAACTATTCAATTTCGCTCAATTTTCTCTTTATCTCCCTGCGGAAAGTCGATTTCATTGAGGAAGTTAAATTTAGAAGCCTTTCTGTGTTGTGCGGCTCCAAGACACTAGACTCTTCACAAGACTCTTTCCACTAATACATTACCATTGCCGTCCCCTTTACCATCTCTTCTCCCTCTTTCTACATCCTCAGCTCTTCTTGCTTCTCCTAAATCCTCAACTCTTCTTGCTCCATCTCCTCTTCCTATACCATATATTAATTTCCCCTCATCTCTTTCTACCTCCTCCACTCTTCTTCTCCCTCTCAATATTACCCTTCCTCTATCCTCTCCAAAATCTTTCACTCTTACATTTCTTCCTTTTCTCATTCCTCTCTTTTTTTTTTTTGGTCATTATTCTTTTCCCCTTTTATAGTTTTTGTAATTGAGATAGCTCTGTAACCAATTAGGAAATTTGCATCGCCTGTGTTGTGTGTATTACGGTACTAACTCAGCAGATTTTTATTTGGCGCTAACTGAGAACATTAAAGTGCAACTGAGAATAAACATATAACTGAGTTTTGTTTGTTGTGTTTGGAAAAATGGTGATTTAAACCAATAAAAAGAGCTGCAATTGTTTTACCCGATATATTAAAGTTTTGGTTGGCTGTTTGAACTAATGTGAAAACATTTGAGAATGTGATTTGTAATTTGCATGAAATAAAGGAAATTTTACAACCTGTTTAGGACAATTACAAAGTGTTCAGATCACCGTGTTTTGAGAACAGTGACCTGAGTTTGGAGAAATGTGTCAAATCGATTGAGAAAATCTGTAAATTAATACACAGTTTGATGTCATAAGCTTTTCAATTCATTCTACTGTGGTTTGACCGAATAACAATCAGCGCACAACAGTGTTAAAACATTCAGAGGTCAACGGATTTTTTTCTCTTGCAAAACAAGTAACTGTAAAACAGGAAACCACAACCATACTTCTTTAAACACGTTTGTCGCAATGCAATATTGCATGCAATGACAAACGGTTGACTGAGATCATCTGATCTAACATGTATAAATCATTGAAATTTTGCAGATTTATGGAGGTCATCACAATACAAATTAAAATAAAGACTATTTACTTTCATCACCATTTGACTCAGACCATCTTTCTGCAGCTCTAACAATTCATTAGGTCTGAATAAAAAAAAAAAAATTTTTTTTATTGTTGTCACTACAATACGCATTTGCATGTTGAATCTCAATATTCCCAGAAGAGTTTACCACATCTTTCACACAAATGATGTTGCTCTTGCAGTGAAATATATAATCGCTGTGTATGATCCTTGCAAATATATATATATATATATATACATTTATATAAATGAATATTGTAATAGAAATATCTCATGTACAAATAGTCTATTCTATTGAGAAGTAACAAATTAAAAAAAAAAATTCCTGTGCTTTATTTATGTTAGCCCACTGTTCTTTAATTGGTTGTATTTATTTTGAAGTAGCTATTGTTCTTGCTTTCATCCTACCTGTTAAAAACCTCAAATAAGATATTAACAGAGAAAGAAAAATAAAGTTTACCCAATAGCCTCCAGCATGGATTACTTTTAGTTATGTGCTTGAAAATGTGATCAAACTGATGAAGCTCTGG
>FLSR01000101.1:263823-285926 GCA_900092035.1 Leuciscus waleckii | reverse complement strand
ATCTTTAAAATGGAAAAACTACAAGCTGAAGAACTGAAGAAAACAGGCTTCATAGTTATAAGCCACACATAAATAAATAAATAAATAAATAAAAACAAGGGGCACAACAACTTGTCTCTGGAACCCTTTCAGCCCCTAAAAGGCACATTTTAGTACCTTTAAAGTAATATGAACCCTAAGGAACTTCATGGGTAAATATGGTACAAAAATGTCCCTTTAAAGGTATTGCCCCAGTGACAAGCTGTTGATCCCCTAAGGAAACAAGTTTTGTACCTTTTTTGTGTGTGAGAGTACAGAAACATCTAAATTTCACTGATGATTGACAGTGCCTATTGTGTTCTACAGAAGAAAGAATGTCATGCAGTTAACGATGACAATGTTTGATTCTGTGTGAACTGTCCCTTTAACCATATTTACCTCTTACACAGGATTTTGCAAGTAAATCATACAATATCTACTGTTTTTATTTTATTTTCCTTCCGTTAAACTTTTTTTGTCATAAAGACCCTCACCCTTTTGGTACGCTAAAGGGCGCTGAAACAGACACATTTAATTTACCTGCTGATCAAAGATGGATCTGAAAATCACAGTTTCACGGGCGACTTTTGGACCTCACTGCATAAATATAGGAGATCATTTTACATCAAAAATATTTTCTTTCTACTTTGAGTTGTGCTTCACCAACTGGCTGTCCAAATACTGTAACATGCCTCTTTGTAATGCCCACCTCAACATGTGAGAGTCGCATGATGAATCAAAGCTCATCCCAAGCAGCTTTTCCACAAGTTGAGAAGGTAAATATTAATATATATAGAAGGTGCACACCGTCATTCAGAGAAACACTAAACACCATCATGGTAACACACATGACATTAAAAAATGCAATAAACATTAATTCAACAACATTAGATGCAACCCCTAATGTAATGTGAGTGTCACGCAAGTAATTGTGGGTCTTTCACTGTAAAATATGCAATGACTTAATCCAATCCAAAAACTCCAAAAACTCTATTTTATTCACAGTTATCCACCGTATACAGTACGGAAACTTTCTGTTAACCAATTATCAGTTTTTCACCGTAGCATCGTTTTTTACCAATAAAATCACAATCATGTTTTACAGAGCAGGGTTTCCCGCAGAACATTGGCGAGATCCTCACACTCCCTCCACCGGCTGGTCATTGTACCACGGTGATCCTGGTGCCGTCACTTCCGCATGTAAACGGCACACATCCATTATGAGGTGATCTTCTTCCACTGCTCCAAGGTCCAGTTCTGAAGCTCGTGTGCCCATAGGCACTCTCAGTGGTGGACAGGGGTCGTCATGGCACTCTGGTTGGTCTGTGGCTGTATTGCATCAGAGTGTTATGACACATTCCCTCCATAACCACCATTAAAATTTTGCGAGACTTGTGCCACAGTCGACCTTCTGTTGTTTGGACCAGACGGGATAGCCTTCATGCCCTTGTGCATCGATGAGCCTTGGGCACCAACACCCTGTTGCGGGTGTTTGTCCATCCACAGATCACTGTTAGTAAATTCTCAGCACTGCTGACCGGGAGCGACACACAAGCCTTGCCGTGTCTGAGATATTCTGACCAGGTCACCTTGACATAACAATTTGGCCCGCCTCACGGGCTGATCTGAGGTACAGAAAGGCCCAGAACCCTTTGCTGCATTCCATTATATAGACAGAACCTCTTTCACATGGAAACATCTGCTAACAATGGGAATTTACATTCAGAGTTGACACCTTTTGGGGGGTAGGAGACCATTTGTCTAGACCAACTTCCTTTGTTGCCAGCTACTCAAAACTCTTAAAAACCTTTACTTATTTGGAAATGAGACATTTGTACCAGTCACATTTTTAATGATACCAAACATGAATAATACTCGATGATAACTATTCACATCAAACCATATGTATTTTTGGGTAATTTTCATGTGGTCTCAGCATGAGAGAGGGGGAGTGGGGAAGAGGAGGAGAGATGTATTCTGAGGTGAGACTTTGCATCTCAAATGGTGAGTTCAAATGTTAATTTCCTTTGTTCTCTCAGAGAGTAGCTCTCTCTTCCAGTTCGTCCAGTTTTTCCAGTCTTCCAGTTTTACTTGTTTTAATATAAAAATAAATTACACTTTCAGTCTACTTTTTATGTACTTCTCAGAAACATACTTAAAATTACACTTAAGTATACTTATACTGAACAAATATTCTAGGTATATACTTGTACTTAGTCTTTTGATCGAGATATACTTAAAAATATAATGAAGTATTCTAACAGAGAGGCTCTTTTATAAATAGTAAACTATAAGTATGATGTTAAGTTCACTTAAACTTAAAACTCACACAACTTACAAGTATACTTGCAGTATAAAACTACTAAACTAGTGCTGAGAAAACACTACAAAGTGAACTTTCATAAACTAAAAAATGTGCTACAAGTATTTGACTTGTAAACTATAGGCTATAGGCTATAAGTTCACTTGTGGTCTAGTTTCAGTACAAATGATAAACGTAGTTGTAAACCAGTTCTGTATACTCAAAGTTTTCTACGGTTACACTTAAAGAATCCTTAAAAGTATAATTTTATACATGAAAAAGTAGTACTGAAATTGTACACTTAATTGTAAACTACTAATAAATTGATATTAGTATACTTACTTCATAAATTATACAGAAAAATATACTTAGGTATACATAATCAAATGAACTTTAAGTATACTTTTTAAGTACTTTTTTATTTATTTTTTTGTAAGGGGAATCCAACACATTGATTGCGAGAACTGATTGTTTGCTTAACATCTAATCTACCCAGACCTACCTTGAGTGATCATCGATATTCCCTTCACCTGTGACTGGTCATAATGTTTTGGCTCATCGGTGTATAGCTCAATGCTTTTCTAATGACAACTCCTAAACTAAGAGTGAGTCTTCGTTGCTATGGATGACGTCATTACTCATGCACGAGCTTGACTGAAGTGACCACCTTGATTGGCTGATGATTGTAACGCGGGAATGATTCCGAACACCTCCCCTACGATGATGAGTGACAGGTGACAGGTCTGAGAATGCGTGCGCTACACAAGTAGTGCGAAGGACGGAAGATGATGAATAACTGAATAAATAGCCTAAATGAATAAAGAGTAAGGCAAAACAAATAGCCTAGTAGCCTAATGAAACATATGGATTGATGCAATATCTTTGCAACATTATTGAATGAATCTGTCACTATATGCCTCTGCCTACGTTTGCAAGGAGAAGAACATTTTAATTTGATTCACAATGAAACGTTACAATTAGTTTACATGCAATGAGTAGCCTAGTTTTGGTTGTTGTTGGTGCCGTTATTGCAAACCCCTAATGCCTACAATGCAAAATTGTTCCCTCGCGATTGGAAGCTCCTGTAGCCGCCGCATACGCATTTCAAAACATCGCGACGTGAAATGCCACAAAAAGCGGTTTGTGAATAGGTCTTAGTGAGTTAGGAGTCCTCTCGACTTCTTTTAAGCTGTCCCAGACTTAGGTGCTACTTTTAGGGCTAAAATGCTTCGTGAATTACTCTTAGTAAAAAAAATTAGGAGTCCTAAAGTTAAGAGTGACACGCCCATTATTTTTAGGAGTTGCTCCTAAATTCGCCAGTTAGGAGCTACTTTTAGCCTTAAAATTCTTTGTGAATACGGCCCCATATTTTTATTTTTATGAGTTTGCGTGTGGATTATCTGTAAGACTTTTTTTTAAAAGACAGTTCATGATTTCAAAAATCACTGTCATAGTGTTGTAAATTCCTAAACACGTTTTTATCATTTAAAATATCATTTAAAGTCTCTTTGAGTGAAACATGAATTGAAACATATTCTTGACCTGCATGGATTCCTAAAAATGTTCCATCTTAACACCTTAAGCAATACTTATGTAGTAACCTGACTGTCAAGATTTGGCAAAAAACTCTTGAAAACAAAAGCAAAACTTAAAAACTAAACAAGTTTGACCTGTATGAACAACAATTTACCCTTTTCAATATATGGAATGCAGAAAGTAAATGTGACACGTGAATGAGAAAATGAAAGAATGTTAATTTCCGGATTAACTATACATTTTTAATAAAGAGGAAGGTTCATTTCCTTATTAGACCATCGATGTTGTAATTAGTTGGCAAGAAAATATACATCTGGTTTCATTATTTTTGTTGTCTTTTTCTTCAACTTTCACTTTCTCATAAAGACCCTCCCATTTTGTTAAGCTATAAAATATGTGCAGAAACCGGCTTGTTACTTCATTCACCTGCTCATCAAAGATGGATCTGCAAATCTCAGTTTTTCTTCTGTTCATTCTGTTCACTGCAGGTACAAAGACAAATAGTGTTTGTTTTTAAGTCATTAATCAATGTCCCTCTCTCATAGTTTCTCTCTCTTTTTAATTACTAAAGGACAGTCTCGCAACTGCTATCAGTGCACAAGTCTGTCGAGCTCTTGTGACCAGGCAACATGTCCTGATGGATTTTCCAACTGCTTAGGAGCAACACTAGACGTTGGTAAGTCCAGTCTGATGGATTGAAATTTACTGGTGCAGCAACAGAGTTTACATAAATGATGTTGAACTCATCAAAGAACTGCTACTGTTTTTCTGGAAAGAATTGACACAATTGCAAGCATATAATGTTCTATATAAATGATTGAAATTCTGTTCTTTTCAATCAAATTGTTATTCTAATAATGTAATTGAAAATTTGAGGAACATTTTAAAGCATTTTCATTAACGCTCAAGGCTCCATGTGAAAAATACTTCTAAAGCAGTAATTTTAGTTGATGTGAATTTGTTTGACATATTTATATGAATACATTTTCTAAGTTTAATTGCTCATTCCTGTATTGTTTGTTTTTCAGTCAACTTTACTAAAGTGACCGTGAAAACTTGTGCTCCACTTGTCTGTCCAAGTGGGTCTATTAACCTCGGCATTGGAAAAATCTCTTCTTACTGCTGTAACACAGACCTGTGTAACACCCAAGATGCTCCAGGTATCGTACTTTACAGTCATAGACCAGTTTACAGAAAAAAAGAAGAATGGAACTTGATTTTCTATTGTGACATTAGCGTAAAGGAATGTTGCTTTATAGGAAGCACACGCTGTTATGTAATATTAGCCCCGCCCTTTCCACGCATAGCTAATCCCAGTAAATGAGCGGACAGGTAGTCGATTCATTCAATTATAAGCTATTTCCTCACAAAAAAGGTTTATTCAAGCCTCTCCTCCATTGACTTCCATTTTTAATGGCCTCTTAAGCCTCTTGTCTCCTTCCCTGCATACCACAGCATCACCATTAGCTTTTTTGACTAAGGTTGCAGGCTTGCCTTTAAGTGGCTTTGATCAGACCCGTCTTGATAGCTCCGCCCTCCCAAGTCTAAACACACTATGCAACACAGGCACCTCCCCCATCATGAGTGGACACACCCCTTACTGCTGATTGGCAACAAGTCTGTTTTGGGGCTTGATCCAATCCACTTGCAACAGCGCTTCTCAGAAATCGCTTACTGTACCTTTAACAACCCGAGACGCATATCTTACTGCAGTTCTACCAGAAAGACTCGGGAGGCAAAATAACGTAACAAGCATACATTTATTAACAGCCCAGCAAGCAAGTATTGCGATATAAAGTTCTTTGGCGTATAGGCCCCGTCCGTAGCTCGCAATCCGAGGGTACGGAATCTGAATTTCCTGCCTGAAGACGAAGGCAGGGGCGCAGCCGACCCCAGGGAGGTATGGGAAGGGAAGGTAATAAGTAAGTAACAGTTGAGTCTTCCTGGCAGAACTTACGCTAAAAAGCTTTCATTTAGTAGCATGCAATAGTAACTGCAGAGCCGAAGCGCTGCATGGAAAAGGCAGGGTCTCGAGCACGAGATGTGGCGGAGCGGAGTGTTGTGCAACAACACAAAATGATCAGTTGTTGGTCATTTACATAGAAAACATTGAAAGTTTTTTTTTTAAGTTTTAAAGTTTTAAAACATTTAGTTTTTTTGGTGCAGTGAGATGTTGGCGACCCAACAGGTTACTGTGATTTTGCCAACATGTTCTTGTATAAACATCCCTGTTGATCCTGGAGCAACAGTCCAATCAGCCAATCAGATTTGAGGGGTGGGTTTACAGTTAATGGCAAGTTTAGGTTTACAACAAGAGTTAGGGGCTTATACACCATTCCTATCTATCCTTCACCTCTGATTTTAGGGATAAGATTTAAGGTTTAGGGTGTTAGGATTATGTTTCCGGACAGGAATGTTGTTCCAGGATCAACAAAAGATGCTGATCCAGGATCATGTCTTAGTAAAATCACGGCAACCGTGTAGAATAAGACCAGGACCCTGTAAAGAATCTATTTTTCCTCCTGTAGGTCCCTCTAATTCCACCAATGGAAAGTCTTGTTATACTTGATGATAAGAGCTGCTCAAACACAGTGAGCTGTTCAGGGCCTGAAGATCGCTGCATTAAAGCAACAGGTGAGGATCTGGAAACGGAAGAAGATTAAAGTCTTAGGTTTAAAATATTTGACACAGATCACGTTTAGCAATCTCCAACTTAGACTAACATTTGTTCTCTTTCTTTTCATCAGGGAATTTTGGAAGCCAGTCATTGGTTGTAAAAGGCTGTGTCTCTAAATCTATTTGTGACGCCACATCATTTATTCCTAATGTTGAGGGGATCTCATGTTGTGAGGGGAACCTGTGTAACGGGGCTCAGAGTGTCACCCAGAGCTTCCTGTTCCTCTGCTGTTCTCTGCTCTCCTACTTCATGATGCACTGAATACAGTCTTCTACAATGTGATGAAATTCGTGCCACACTAGTGACCATATCCTTGTATATCCTGTGATGCTGACGAGATTCTCTGGCCTGTCCCAGACCAAAGACTGGATCCTGGGGCAGAGTTATTTTTGTTGTTGTTTGGTGTATTTCTACTGTACAGCACATTAAGGAATAAAAAATTAGCAAATGTGTACATTTGTAATGTCTTTTGTTGTGTTCATTGTGTGAAAAGGTTTTTGAGGGGGAGAACCACAAGCAATATAACTTAGGCTACATTCTACCAGTTTTTTGTAGTATTGTTTTGAATTTATCTCACCAGTGTGTAAGACTGTTGTGTGTGTTTTTGAGGGCTTGTGTGTGGTGTCTGAGGGCGAAGTTTGGTTTTTTTAGCAAGTTTGAATGGTTTTGAGTAGAGAGTTTCATTTTGACCTGCAAACAGGAAGTTTGGGGAAGTGAAGTTATGGATTTGTGTTTAGAGTTTTGAAAAAAGGTGGCATAATTTCAAGAAATGTGTTTAAGCAATTGTTATATTGAGGAATGTTTCCCAGTGATTGTAAAAAAAGAAAAAGAAAAGAAAGTAAAATTGCATAAGCATTGTTTGTGCCCCCTCTACAGGTGAAGATGATAAATATGTAAGTGTAACTCAGGCACAAGAGGGCGCTGCGAGTGCAGGTGAATACAGTTTATGAATGCAGCATTGGCTTTTTCTCCTTGTGCTCTACACACATATTTTTGTGTTTAAACTAAAACAAAGAAATAAACATTTTATAAAGAGGTCTGGGCTTCACTCCTGCTTTGTATTTCCCCATCTTTTAAGAAATCCACAAGTTTCTCAATCAAATCAAGCCCATTTATTTCTTCATAAGAAGAAATAAGTGATGTAATTGACCAATTAAAAGCATCTTCAGCTGGTCAAATTTTATTTTTACTTGTCAAACAGGTCAAACTGTCAATATTGCAACTACTTGCTCATCACTTTTCTTTGTCTTTGAGAACAGGCGTTGTGCCAGAGGATTTAAAAATAGCCAGTTATTCCTGTTTAAAGCAGATTCACGTTTGTACAAAAATAGGCCCATTATATTTTGCCATTTAAAAAAAAAATTATACTGTATATATATCCTACATTTATTATCCACAACAATTCTCATTCAGAAAACACACATGTCGTTCATAGCACAAACACACTGACCTAAAAAAACAACACGGAGCATTACATAAATCATGAACTTTGATCTTTGAAGTTTTGATCTAAATCAGTATTTCATTATATGATAAGAATAAGATCCTTTCATTTATGACTATATTACAACATAAAGAATGAATGAGAAATGCAGCAATTCGTTTCTATATCTTTACATAGTAATTTACATATATGAAAAATAGAATAAAAAAGTTGAAACAACAACAAAATCCTGAAGCAATAATAATTACAAAACAACAACAAAAACATAAAAAAACATATGATCGCGAATAAGCAGTATTGGAGTCGTAGTTGTGCAGGAGGTCTTTCTGTTGTGGAGTTTGTATGTTCTCTCAGTGTTGCCGTTGGTTTCTTCGGTTTCCCCCAATCCACAGACATACAGGACAGGTGAAGTGGAGACTGTAAGTTTGCCTAGCTCTTTCTACTGTAGCTCTTTCTAAGGGTATTTTTTCAATACACTTTTGCACATTTTATTTATGTTCAGTAGCTCTTTCTACTGTAGCTCTTTCTAAGGGTATTTTTTCAATACACTTTTGCACATTTTATTTATGTTCAGTAGCTCTTTCTACTGTAGCTCTTTCTAAGGGTATTTTTTCAATACACTTTTGCACATTTTATTTATGTTCAGTAGCTCTTTCTACTGTAGCTCTTTCTAAGGGTATTTTTTCAATACACTTTTGCACATTTTATTTATGTTCAGTAGCTCTTTCTACTGTAGCTCTTTCTAAGGGTATTTTTTCAATACACTTTTGCACATTTTATTTATGTTCAGTAGCTCTTTCTACTGTAGCTCTTTCTAAGGGTATTTTTTCAATACACTTTTGCACATTTTATTTATGTTCAGTAGCTCTTTCTACTGTAGCTCTTTCTAAGGGTATTTTTTCAATACACTTTTGCACATTTTATTTATGTTCAGTAGCTCTTTCTACTGTAGCTCTTTCTAAGGGTATTTTTTCAATACACTTTTGCACATTTTATTTATGTTCAGTAGCTCTTTCTACTGTAGCTCTTTCTAAGGGTATTTTTTCAATACACTTTTGCACATTTTATTTATGTTCAGTAGCTCTTTCTACTGTAGCTCTTTCTAAGGGTATTTTTTCAATACACTTTTGCACATTTTATTTATGTTCAGTAGCTCTTTCTACTGTAGCTCTTTCTAAGGGTATTTTTTCAATACACTTTTGCACATTTTATTTATGTTCAGTAGCTCTTTCTACTGTAGCTCTTTCTAAGGGTATTTTTTCAATACACTTTTGCACATTTTATTTATGTTCAGTAGCTCTTTCTAGCTCAAGCAAATCCACAAACTAATAAAATGATTTATTATTTTTTATAAGGTCGTCTGTTGACTGCTGTATATAAAACCCCTTCGATATAGTTGTTGTTACCCCTGGGGAGGAGGGGAGTCAGCAAAAAAATAAATAAATAAATATTAATAATAGAGTACCGGCACCTCTTTTGGGCCACTTAAAGCACTGATATATTGGATAACAGACAGGTTGATTACACTTGAATTAGACTACCTGAATGTTTAAATATTTCATTTTTACTTATAACATGTTTGTTAAATGAGTTTAAATGTAGGCAATATTGTATACATGTTAAAAACAGTGTAAAATGTGCTGTATTGCTGTACTCAATGAATAAAGGCCAATGTCATGTATACTGGTGGTTGTATGTATGGAATACTATTTTACAAAGGTTTAGAGAAAATAAAAAAAGTTAATATTACTCATTAATAAAAACACTTAATATTACTCATGAATATTGTTTTTAAATGTTTAAATGTTAAATTATTTCTACTCAATTTTATTGGTTAATGTACCTGATGTAGTTACTCAGATTTACTTAATTTTATTACTTGCATTTACTCAATTCATACAGTATATTTGATTGATTTCACAGCTTTAAAATTTACTCAATTTTTTTGAGTGTAAAAATGTTTCACCAAAAAAATTGAGTAAATAATAGTTAAACGTTTTACAGTGAATGGAAAATGATTCACAGTTTGGTCTATATAGACTTCTGTTTCACTGAGTGAAGGATTTTTAAAATGTGTCTTCAGTATTTACCCATGCTTGTTAGCAATTGGGAAAAAAAAAAAACTGTAATTGCTCATTACTTGTGGAAGAGAAAAGTTCTCTGGAACGCTGTAACTAGTTAATTAATTAACATTAACTACAGAAATAGCCACGCATGTAAATTATGTACATTATTAAGTGTCCACTATCAGCCAGAAATCAGAAATGTCTATTAACCAGCCAGAAGAGCCTCACAATGCCTTTAAAACAACCAGCATTAAAACTTTTGTCTTGAGGAACTTTATACTTTTCATTTAAAACCATTAACTTACATTACTATCATCCATTAATTAGTTATTCTGGAGGAGAAACATTAACTGTGGCTGTTTGAGTTTGTCAGGTTTGTGTAGGACTTCACAGTTTCCTTGTTAAACACACCCCTTTCTGAACAGACATAAAAGGAATGGAAACATTGTTATTTCATTCTGTTCCTGATACATGATGGATCTGCGCGTGTCTGCTGTTCTTCTTTTCGTTTTTCTCACTGGAGGTAAGAAAAAAAAACCAGCAAGTATTGAATGTATTATTTGGTAGACTGAGGTCACTGAATGTCTCTCTCTGTCTTTAAGGATATTCTCTCAAGCATTCTGAGTTTGCCACTAATGTTTCAATTTCTGCAACACCATTGACAGATCATTGCCATATTGCCAATTAATTTTGACTGCAACAATAAAACATACCTTTTTAATGCGGAACTATTAAAGGATAAAGATTATTGTAGTCAAATATGAAATTTGATTATTGAGATTAAAGATGACTTCACCTTAAATTCTAATGGGAATAAATGGAAGTATTTTACATTTAAATTCGGTTTAATAAACAACAAAGCAAAGAACAGAAGCAGTGGGAGTTAAGTTTAGTTCAAGAATGTAATACACAAAAAATGACCCAAGATGTTGATATTTATGATTATTTTCTCTTCAAGCTAAATTAGATCATTTGTATTTGATGAAAGCACAAGGAGCTTTTGTAAGGTCTCTTGCAAGATGGTTGGAAGGAGAGAAGAATATACGGCATATTTTTGTCAGTTAGAAAAGAGGAGACAGAAGCAATGCAGTTCATAGTTTAATTATTAATGATGGGTTAATCACAGACCCGAAATTAATATCAAAGGAAATATACTCATTTTATAGTGATAACTTTACAATAAGTAAATCCACTTCACCAGCTAATTACTCCTCGACAGCGATGCCTTTGAAATACACAGCAAAAATATGACCGCAAAATCGGAAGTTCAAAGACCATATTCTAAAGATGGCTGCGCGCTTGTTTCTCTGGTGCATAAGGTCTAAACTGGCAGGAAATTACTGAGGTGCCCTTGAGCAAGGCACCTAACCCCCATCACTCCCCGGCGCACAACAAAATGGCTGCCCACTGCTACGGGTGTGTGTCCATGGCTTGGTGTGTGTGTTCACTACTCACTACTCTAATGTGTGCACTGTGCACTAACTTGGATGGGTTTAATGCAGAGGACAAAATCTGAGTATGCATACTTGGCCTTCACATGTCACTGAAGTGTAAGACCACTAGAGAAAATGTTAGTTAATAAAAATTCAACATTATTGTTAGTTCATGTCAGCTCAGGTCCATTAAATAATATTACCAGATACAATCTGATATAAATAATGTAGTAGCACATGTTGAAATTAACAATTAATTAACAAGATAAATAAGTATTTTCATTGTTAATTCATTTAGGCTTATAGTTAACTGTTAACAAATGGAACCTTATTGTAAAGTGTTAGTTAAAATGCTTTAAAGTTATGATTTTTCTAATTTCAAACAAATTTCGAATTATTTTATCAGAATAACAATTTCAGCAAAAATAATTGTATATCGAACATTCCATGCTTGCAATTGTAAATTGCAAAAGAAGAAATTGCACAGCAAAAGAGTAGTTCTGTGACGAGTTGAACATCATTTACATTAACACTGTCTATGTCCATGAGGCTAATCAATAAGCACTGTCAATCATCATGGGAGTTTCAAAATTAAGATTGTCACTTGAAGCCAGTTTTGTTCAGTTGTTCAGCTTGTAGTTTCTATTTTCTGGTGACTTCTCTGATATATGATACAACTTTACTACCAACATTACATAATTGTGGATATACGATAAGACTTTACTACCAACATTACATAATTGTGAAATAAAAATATATATATATATTTTGCATTAAGCTGTTTGATGTCAAGCAGATGCAGTGTTATTTTGGTAAAAATATAATCTGCTGCCACCTGCTGATAAATGATGCTAAATGCAGTTTTACACTTAATTTAAACCATTGTTACTACAGTACAACAGTGCCACAAGAAAGTTATTATTATTATTTTCCAATATATCTTTTGAAGTTATTTTGAAGTTCTTTAGCATTACTCCAAACCTGATTTCAGAAATTGCTTGTTTAGTAAAATTTACTACCAACATTAGATAATTGTGAAATAAAAAAAACATATATCTTTTTTTTGCATTAAGCTGTTTGATGTCAAGCAGATCATCTCTCTCCTAGCTTCTTTCGATCTCAAACGACTCATCACCACAGGTACTCACAAATCAGGCAACCAACTGGACCTGGTTTACACACGCAACTGCATCACAGACAACATTCTGGTGAGATCTCTCCATGTTTCAGAACATTTCCTCATTACTTTCAGTCTAAAACTTCCTACCCGTGCACCACCAACCACCCCACCAGTCACTTTCAGACGAAACCTGCGCTCACTTTCTCCCTCCCATCTTTCCTCTGCTGTGTCATCTTCTCTTCCCTCACTCTCACAATTCTCATCTCTGGATGTGAATGCCGCAACGGATACCTCCACTCTAACTTCTTCTCTAGACAATATCTGCCCTCTCTCCTCCAGGCCTGCACGTGCTACTCCCTCTAACCCCTGGTTATCTGAGGTTCTTCGTGAACACCGGACCGAACTCAGGGCAGCGGAGAGGAAATGGCACAAATCAAAAGATGCATCTGACCTGAGTATGTATCAATCTCTCCTCTCCTCCTTATCTGTTGATGTTCATGCTGCAAAAACTTCAAACTTCCACAACAAGATCAACAGCTCCTCCAACACACGATTACTCTTCAAGACATTCAACTCTCTCCCGTGTTCGCATCCGCCACCCCCCGCCTCCGCCTTAACTGCTGCCGATTTTGCGCACTTCTTCACCAACAAAACAACAGCTATCAGCAGTCAGTTCTCAGCTCCACACACACAGGAACCCAGACCGACCCCTTCCACAGCCAATACCCCTCTGTCCTCCTTTTCTTCGCTAACCGAGGAAGAAGTATCTACACCTCTCCTCTCCAGTCACCCTACCACCTGCCCACTTGACCCCATCCCCTCACACCTTCTACAAGCCATCTCTCCCACACTTCTACCATCACTAACACACATCATCAACGCATCCCTCCACACTGGCACCTTCCCTACAGCATTCAAGCAGGCTCGGGTTACTCCACTGATCAAAAATCCAACGCTAAACGCATCACGTGTAGACATCTTCAGACCTATCTCTCTCCTGCCATTCATTGCGAAGAATTTAATAAAACTGTTTTGTACAAAAGTTTTTTATGTTTACAAATTGCAGGATTTGTATTTCAGGTTTTTTTATTAGCTTAAAAAGCTTTCTAAATGTATTGGGTAAGGACTTTATGAGTTTCCTTTTTAAGGGTAGGGGCTTGGTTAGCAGGTTTAATTTGTGACAGCAGTTTGTTAATGTCATGTTTTGATACTGAAATTTAGAATTAACTTGACTTAATTTACATGTTTTTGTTCTGTGGATGTTCATAGGCATTTATCTGCTTTGTTGACTCACTCATTTTGTGACTGCAGAACTGTACCTGTCATGTGGAGTGCCCGCGTGAGCCACTGGAGGGCACTATCTCCCTGTATTATGTTTCACCATGGACTCATTATGTTTAATTATGTTTCAGTTGTGTTTGATTACTGGTTGAGTTCCTTATTTAAGCCTGAGTGATCCCTGTGTCCTTTGCGAAGTCTTGTGACACTGTAAGCGTACATCTCTGAGCATTATTCCCTGTTTTAGTATTATGTGTTTCCCTGGACTCTTGACTCTTGCCTGCTTTCTGGACTGTTTATGAACCTGTGCGGCTTGCCTCGACCTAAGCCTGTTATCACCACGAGTTACTGGATTGCCACTTGTTTAACTGTATGCCGGAGTGTATGTCTGCTTGTGTTTAAGTTGAAATAAAGTGCTGCACATGGATCCGACCGCCTCTGTCCGAACGTTACTGTACCCTTGAGAAAAACCTGTTCTATACGATGCATAGAACTGCTAATTTTAATATGAATTTAATGTATCACTGAAAGTAAAGGTTTAAGCAGCTTGAGTAACGATAAACAAAGTGATCTTAAGCATTATAGGTTTCTGTAGATGCTTATTTCTTAATAAATTACTCTTAACTGCACATTGTCACAGTATTATTTTGTCACATTATAAGAGTAACATTTAATTTAAAATAATTACCAGCACTGCATAAAACAAGTAAAATGTATTTAAAATATCAAGTGGTTTACTTAATTATTTAATTACATCAGATTTGTAAGTAAAAATTCCTTAATATAATTTAACAGACCAAGTTATATGTACTTATTCACTTTGTGAATTTTACTCGGCTTAGTTAAGTAGATTTACTTGATTTCCATAATGTGAAATTTACTTGAAAAATATTCGTGCAAAAACATGCCAAATAAAAATTGAGTAAATTCTACTACTTGTTTTTCTCAGTGTGTGATGGACCAGCCATTTGTCCAGTGTTTTTTCCTGCCAACGACCCGAGACACTGGGAAAGACTCCAGCCTCCAGACCCTATTGGACAAGCGGTAGGGAATAGATGGATGGATGGATGGATGGATGGATGGATGGATGGATGGATGGACTGTGAGGGTTCTAGTCCTCCCTCTCACTGACACTCTTCTTTCCCCACCAACGTGTCTTCCTTGATCCATGTTTCCAAACAAAATCATTCTGAAGACATCCTGATTTACCAAAAGAAAGAAAAAGAAGAAATAGGACACCTGGGTCGCTTTCCTCTTGAATTGTAATTAGTTGTATGTGTTTGGAAAAAATATGATTATATTTCATTGTAAATATTCTGCAAAGATTTTATATTTCAATATAATTCATGCTGTCAATATTATAAACACTACAGATCATTAATTAGACACTACATTAAAAAATGGAGAACAGAATCCAATGCACACCGTTACAGAAAAAAGTATATTGTAACAAAGTAAACAAATTTTGCAATTACGTAAAAAAGTATAGTAATGACATCTTGCAGTAGTAGGTGAATAAACAATATCTTATAGATAACAGTAAGGCTTACATATTCATAATTAAAGCTAAAAAACCTCTATAGACCTTTATTACAGCAAATTGTTTACCGGAAGGCCTCGAAGCAGTGTATCGTAACAGTGAAACTCAAAGCAACTAATTTTAATCCAACATAAGCCGATCTGAGAGAGGTGTGGCTCGTAAACATACATGATTATTTCACCACACGGTGTCAATGCTCGTCTAAACTAGTTACCGTGACATTGCAGTGTGGGAGACTTGACGAATAAGATCAGAATGAACATTTGTATTAGGCCTAAATATTTTTGTCATTATCTCTCATTTTCATTGACAATCATGTAATTCACACATTTATGCCAAAATTCTTAATATTCAAACAGTCGCGCTGTCAACGTGTAACTGTTTATGATTAATTCAATTTTTAACATCGTTAAATTTCTTTAAGGCAGTTGCTGCGCATTCATTCATCTATTTTAATACTTACGAAAATTAACCATGGTTTCACAACAAATAAAACCAAAAAACATGGCTATTGTACTTAAACCATGGAGTTATATTTTATATAGGCCTAGTATTATGGTTATGTGGCGATCCTGAGTATAGTTTTACAGATCAGCCCAGTCTATTCTGTAAAGTTAAAGTGAGACGCTGTTTTTTTAATTTTTTAATTTTTAATTTTAATTTTTTGCACATTAATCTGACAATAAATGTGGAACACCCAGTTTTTCTTATGCACACCCAGAGACGCTTTTCTGGTACGCTAGAATGCAGCATGAGAAAGATATGATAGCCTACATCATGAGATATGCAATAGCCTTTATGTCTGGAGACATGGAGTGGGTAAGACATGATTTTGAACACTTCATTGAGTTTTGTTTTGTAGAAAGACTCTTTTTATAAGATTTTCGTTTTGAATAAATTGTGCAGGACCCACATCACCCTCCTTCCCGCGCAACTGACTGTGGCTGTTTGAGTTTGTCAAGTTGTGTAGGACTTCACAAAGTTTCCTTGTTAAACACACCCCTTTCTGAACAGAGATAAAATAACGGAAACATTGTTATTTCATTCTGTTCCTGATACATGATGGATCTGCGTGTGTCTGTTGTTCTTCTTTTCGTTTTTCTCACTGGAGGTATAAAAAAACCCCAGCAAGTATTGAATGTATTATTTGGTACACTGAGGTCACTGAATGTCTCTCTCTGTTTTTAAGGATATTCTCTCAAGTGTCACTCATGTACACCTAATATGATGGGTTCCTGTGACATGCAAGAGCCGGAGACATGTCCATATGGAGATTATAAATGTGCAAGCGGTCTAGCAGTTGGTATGAAGTGGAAATTTACTGAAAGTGATATGAAGTAACTACTATTATTATAATTATTATTATTAGTATATAATAAATACTCATTTCTGCCCAGAAAGTATTGAATGTATTATTTGGTACACTGAGGTCACTGAATGTCTCTCTCTGTCTTTAAGGATATTCTCTCAAGTGTTACTCGTGCAAATCTGATTCAAAGGGTGTCTGTGACGCGAAAGAGAAGACATGTTCAGCTGGAAATTATAAATGTGAAAGCAGTACAGGCGAAATATCAGTTGGTATGAAGTGGAAATTTACTGAAAGTGATAATATGAAGTAGAAGTATTATAGGTTAATCTCATCACATAATTGGCATTACTTGTCTATTGCAAGAGGAACATGATTTCGGGAATTGTTTCTTTAGCCTATTATAGGAAGTTTGTCTTTTTGCAGGTTCCACTAAGGTGACTGCCACAGCAAAGGGTTGCAACTCAATGTGAACCAGGGACCCACCAGTTAAATGGAGTGACAGTGTCCAGTGTCCAGTGCTGTGACACTGATCTTTGCAATGCAGCAGGTATTGTGCTTTATTTGATATACATTTACATGTATTCAACTAACAGTTGCCTTTTTCCACCACGATTATTATAATTCAAACACAAGTGATTGTTCAGAATGAGCACAAAAACATAACAATAATTTGCATCTTATTTCAGTAGATAAAAACAGCGTTAAACTAGAAAAGTGTGAAATAAGTTTTTGGAATTTGTCAAGTGCTTTCTGAGAGTTTGTACTTTGTATTGTTTTTAGAAATTGATCAACGATAAACATGCCATTTTATTAACTACTATTATTACAATTATTATTAGTATATAATTAATACTCATTTCTGTATCGTGTTTTTTAGATGGAATGTATAAGGGAAGCTTCCTCCTGGAAAGGCATAGCAATGAAATAACTAATTATTAATTGGGCTGAGATGTGTTGGCCTGCGGGGCCGAAGGAATCAATGTCTGGCTTTACGGTGACGTGTGGCATTTAGGCTTCGTGTTCGTTAACATTGAAGGTTTTTGAGGGTTTATATTAAAGTCACCATGAAATCAAAATTGACAATTCTTATGGAATATTGCAGTGTTTCTTATAAATGATGTGCCGTCATAATCTTTAATCAAGTACCTTCCCCTCCCTCTTGCAGTGACATCTCTTCTCTTCTCTGATGATGTGTTTACTGGCGCGAGGGCGGGGCAACCTGTCACTCACATGAGATCCACCAATAGCAAACCACAACCATCCTATCAATTTCCAAAGAACAAAATTAAGTTCCGCCCTACATTTTTTCTTGTTCGAGAAGCCGTTTCACCCGGATGAACATCACAATAAGGAAGACAAGAATTTTCCTGTTTCATGCCGACATCAAAGTCACATGACATGCATGTTAAAGGAATAGTTCACAAAAAAGTGGAACTTAAACCCAAATGCAGTTACTGTTTCCATTGAACACAATATATTATTTAGCTGCTCCTTTCCACAAAAAAAGGCATTGTTCACATGACTCCAACACATGCAAGTCATCGAGGGATCCTTCTTAATAAAAGTAGAATCTAACAGAACACTGCTCTCCATTTTACAGTTTTTCTCAGTCGATTTGACACATATCTCCAAACTCAGGTTACTGTTCTCAAGTTTTCACAGTGATCTTAACAGTTTGTAATTGTCCTAAACAGGATGTACATTTCTCTTCATTTCATGCAAATTACAAGTCACATGCATAATTTTCTCAAAATACTGTGCACAAAATTTTCAAATGTTTTCACAGTTCATACATCAACAAAACTTTAATATATCATGAAAAAAAACAATGGCAGCTCTTTTTATTGGTTTTACAAAAATCACAATCATTTGTGCTCCATTTTTCCAAATACAACAAAAAAAAACTCTGTTATTTGTTAAATCGTCTCGGTTACGTATGTAACCCTCGTTCCCTGAGTAGGGAACGGAGACGTTACGTCGGATGACGACGAATGGGGTTTCGCTTAGAAAACTTGGAATACACATATGACCCCGAGGGGCTGCATATGGAGTATCACTGGGGTGTCCAGCCGCAGGTGGAATGTTTCAACCCCAGGGGTGGCAAGGAATCTCTAGCCAGGCCTCCAGAAACTGTGGCAGCGGGGTCATACGAACCACAGACGTACTGTTGGTGGTGCAGCGAGGCGGAATGACCGGCCCAGGCGAGGGTGGCATAGCGGCCCTGCGCTTGCCGGACACAGCTGCATCGCGACAGAACGCTCCACCGGGGGAACCCCAGTGTACCCAAAAGCAGCAGCCTTATCGAGGGGAGGAATGGCACACCCAAAGGCGGCAGCACAGCCGAATCATCACTTCCCGATGACTCATGCCCACCTTGTGATGCAGTGATCGACATTGCATCCTCCTCTGGAGCGCCAAATGAGATTCGCGGGGCCTCCGTAGAGGGACCAGCGATCTCAGTCTGAACACTCGCGCGTACCGTCGCTGGAGAGGGGGGTGTGGACCGTGGATGAATCGGCGGTTTGTTCCACACCGTTACCCTCAGGTCACCCTGGCCACCAGCCGAAGTACAGCCTCTCGGGGAGGCCGTAGATCGGGGTGTGGATGAGGGGACTCTCCCTCGAACAAGCTCATTGACGACCGTAGCGCGGAGATGGTCATGTTCCCACAGTGAGAACATGAGTCATCCACAAGCGCTGCTTTAGCGTAATCAATGCCCAAACACACAAAGCAACCACAACCAGAAGTGCACGGGCGAGGCATCTTTAAAAAGACGTGCCGCGTGCGAGCTCTTTTTGTGAGAGGAAAACTCCGCGATGCGAAGCGACCAGGGAGAAACACACTAGACTGGCAGATCACTGCACAGATCAGCAGGGTAATGTGCACTCGCTGGAGATCGCCGTCACACCAACACCGGAGAGTCGCTCGTCTCGAAGGGAAGAGAAAGAGTAAACTCAGGAATTTTTTGGCTTACAGGAGTGAAGAAAGCTCGGAGTGACCACGAAAGGGATGGGAAAGGAAGAGGTGTAAGAGATAGAAATTTTGGAGAGGATAATGTTGAGAGAAAGGGTAATGTTGAGAGGGAGATGAACAGTGGAAGAGGTAGAACGAGATGAGGGGAAAGGAATGGAGCAAGAAGAGTTGAGGATTTAGAAAAGATCAGCTGAATTTATCATCAAATCAACAGAACACACTTGTAGTTTTGATGTTAGTATTTATTTTTGATATATACATTAATATAATACAACTCAGTGCTTCATTATGCAGTGAATACTGAAATGTTTTGCCAATAAAAGAGTGTGTTTAGTTTGCTGTGTTAATTGTTTTGAGAGCAACTACATTCATTTGGAAAAATATGTCAAATCGATTGAGAAAAACTGTAATAAACAAATATGAAACAAATATACTGCCTCATCATTATGAGAAAAAAAAAATTATAGTAAAATAATTAGAAGATTCAAAACAAACATTTCTTTCATACACAGAAAATTAGATATTTTGAGATCGTTTAAGAGAAATGTGTTTTTCATTTCATGAAAATGTGCTTATGGTTGTTCAACTAACCAATCAAATGTTTAAAATGCAATGAGACTATAATCCACAACTGCTCACACTTACATTTGAAACATCCAGCCTTCGAAACCATGTACTCATCTAATCTTCAGCCCAAGCCTGCAGAACTGCAAGCACAGTATCTGCTTTACACTCTGTTTGCAATTGTAAAACAAACTTTTTGCAACATGCTAAACACAGTGCTCTACATTAGAAACATCATTCAAAACTAACAGCTTTTAAATGCTGTCATAACGTGTCCCGTGGAGATCAAGGGGAGGTGTATGGCTCCGGACTCAGTTATCATCCACAGAGGATTTTTATTAAATGCCAGTGGAGAAGTAGGGGTGTACATATTCACAGTGATGTGTCAAAGAAAAAAATCTGCTGTACCGTACATCCGCCTTGGCCGTACAGCAGGAAATTAAACAAACCAAAAAATGTTTTACAAAAATAAATATACACTTGACTCAGTGCAAACTTTGATGTATCAACAACATCTTATATCGTATAGCCTAGGACAGGCTCCTTACAACCAAGACTGTACCAACTGCAGGGGCATCAATACCAAAAACCTTTGTAGCCTATAAACATATGACCATTTAACCATTTAACTTCCAAAAAATAAATAAAATAAACTCATTCGGCCACTTAAACTAAGTGTAAACACCATAAGACATTTCTCCATTCCTACATCACCAAGGGTTAAGTTCTCCTCCCTATTAAAAGAAATGGTTTTACCAAACACTAGAAAAAGGGAAGCTGTGGTCCCACACCCTCCTTTGAGGAGTCACAGAAACAAGTAGACAGCATGTGGATTGTAGAGTAACTGTTTGCAATGTGGGGATAAATACAGATTTGAAATAATAAATAACAAAAATGCACAACTACAACTTGTCTCTGTGTGGTTAATGGGAAAAATACATCAAAGGGAAACTACCGTAGACATAACACGTTGTGATGGCCGCTGATTTGTGCACCCATCTGCAGTCAACTCAAACAGCATATCTTAAACTTATCATAAATGAATGTTATAGAATAATGAGCCAGATTAAACAATTGTATCATAAACCTAATAGACTGCACCATAGTCAACAGAAACACAAAACCATAAATAACAAATGTAAAGAAACATAAGCCCATCAACAGTTTGTAAAGACTTCACATGCTGCCGTAATGTTTTGAGAAACAAATACAATTTTCACCATTGTATTTCTAAGTCGTAAAATGTATTTCTATAACGCTTTATACAGTACAGATTGTTTTAAAGAAGCTTCAAACAGGCCAATAGTGTCATTATTCAGCCAGTGTTGATTCAGTTCAATAACTGTAAAGTACATCAATTGTGCAACAGTTGTCCATACATACCGTAATTACAGTGTATTTGTGAACACACATGTACGTGTGACAAATTCCTGTAACTCCACTGCACACTGAACAAAGAGACACAAGATTTTAGTGTTTTACATTTTTCACATCCATGTGTAGTTTGACGTGTATGGCGAGTCATTTGATGGTTTGTGTGTAGCTTTAGTATCTTTGAACTGGTGTATGAATGTGTTTATTTTATGTTAACTTTATTTTTTTTTTAGAAGTGTTCAAATAGTTTTGAATGAAGTGTTTGCCGTTGCAAGAGATGTGTGTCGTTTTGCATGCTGTGTGTGTGTTTTGTGGCCTTGTGTGTAGAGCTTCGAGAAAAGAAGCCATAGTTTGAGAAATTGTTTCTAAGCAATTTTAAACTGTTACATGTTTATTTTCTTACTCAGTGACACTCACACAACCACAGACACACCCGTACACACACACACACACACACACACACACACAC
>FLSR01000101.1:237313-263623 GCA_900092035.1 Leuciscus waleckii | reverse complement strand
TCTTAATACAATGCATTACTGTAAAAAACAAGCTAATCAGTACACTACTGTAATTATTTTTTTGTACTAAATATAAATTAGATTTCATTTTAATATAGAATTAATTTTATTTTTATCCTACATAAGTACTACTGACATACAAATCAATTAGACCAAATTATTTCAAAATACAATTTTTTTTATTTAAAACAATTCATATACATCACAAAATAAACAGTCTGCCAATGCTGGAAATTATGTGTTACATTTTTACACATTAATGGATGAGTTTAAGGGCAACGTTTTTTTGTGTTCATTTTAACTCATTCATTGTGTTAATGATTTTAACAAAGTAAATATGTCAGAAAGGTTAGCACAAAGATGTGTAAACGTGTTAAATGAACATTATATGCTGTCCTTCACTGCACACATTGTTAAAAAACATACATAAAATCCAAAACAAAACGTTAGCATTTGACAAAATGAATGTAGTCATTGGTTGTTTAACTTATACAATTATTATAATGAAATATTAACCATTACATTCATAAAACTGCAGAATATAAATACATTTTTTAGCAATCAAAAAGGAAATGTCCAACACAGGACAAAACACAGTTCTTTTCACAATACATGACACATAACCCCACCTTCAAAATAATTTCACTTATTTACAAAAATGTGCCAAAAGAAGTATTTAAGTGTCTTAATGTTTTTTGAAAGAAATCTCTTTGATGCTCAAGAAACAATTATTTGTATTATTATTATCAATGTCTGACTGTCTACTCCTCCATCTTTTCCACAGCAGGGGAGTGTCACAACTCTTTCTCTCTATGGCTCTGGCTCCCTCTGCAAGTGTAATACGCTGATTTCACACAGCCGCTATTTTGAAATCGAAAGCGAGGCTCCGGTGGGAAGAAAACCGGAAGTGTCGCCTTTAATCACAGGAGAGTCGTGAATGCGATGGCGTATTGTTGTGTTAAATGTATAAAATGAGTTATTCTAAAACTGTACATACATTTCTTTCATACTTTAGACTATATACAGTGAAATTCATTTATTAATAAAATATTTTTTTATATATATAATTCAGAGAGTAAGAAAAGAAGCAGGAATAAACATTCATTTCCTATATTGGATATTAACATCCAATAGTGTTAATCGCTGCAGCAGCTTCAGGTTGGTAGTCCAAGGAATTGTTGTTTATCTTTACTTCCGGGGTTCTTCCCACCAGAGCCTCACTTTCAATTTCAAAATGGCGGCTGCGTGAAATCAGCGTATTGCGCGTCAACGCGGACAACGACGCAGAAGTATAAATGAAAACCAACGCGTTGCCTACAGCGTAGAGGCTCCGGCGTAGGTCCGATGCAGAAGTATAAATCAGCCTTTGCATTACATTGTGCATTATGGTCCGTTCGCTTCAATTCACAGATTTGAGAAATATAGGCTATCTATTATAGAAAGCTTGAAATGTATACTTTTAAACAAAACTATTCAAAACGAAACGGAATAAGCTACTCTCTGATTATGTAATCCATATGAAATGTGCATTTCTCTCTGGCGTTCATGGCGAGTCTCGCCAACTTCATCTTTGCAGCGACACAGAAAATACCAGTTTATAAATAAACAATTAAATGTCTCCTTGCTATTTTTGACACATTCATAATCATTACTTTTGCCGGTTCTTTGTGGCAAGCTTTATGCGTGCGGTCGTGCGCTTGAGTGCGGCTATATTATGTAAACGCTCATTATCCTGTATAGCCTATTTAAGTAATTAAATTAATATAAAGGGGCGATTTGTCCACTAATGGCTTATGGCTTAAGAACAACTACTAGTCGACTAGAAACAAAACTTTAGTCGGAGGCAGCCCTTATTACACATATTTTGGTACCAGCAGCAGGCCATTCTGGGTTGAGCGAGCGACCCTGAGCGGAATGAGCGAGGGAGCGGAATATTCAGAAATGCGCTCGATCTCCGCTTTGGTACACTGAGGTCGATGAAATGTCTCTCTCTGTTTTTAAGGCTATTCTCTCAAGTGTCACTCATGTACACCTAATATGATGGGTTCCTGTAATGTGAAAGAGCCGGAGACATGTCCATATGGAGATTATAAATGTGCAAGCGGAACAGGCGGATTATCAGTTGGTATGAAGTGGAAATTTACTGAAAGTGATAATATGAAGTAGAAGTATTATAGGTTCATCTCATCACATAATTGGCATTACTTGTCAATTGCAAGAGGAACATGATTTCTGGAATTGTTTCTTTAGCCTATTATATAGGAATTTTGTCTTTTTTGCAGGTATCACTGCGCTGACTGCCACATATAAAGGGTGTTTATCTCGATGTACACCAGGGAAACAAAAGTTATATGGAGTGTTATTGTCTGTCCAGTGCTGTGAGGCTGATCTTTGCAATGCACCAGGTACTTGTCTTTATTTGACTGTGCTAATCTACATTTGCATGTATTCAACTAACAGTTGCCTTTTTCCACCACGATTATTAAAATTCAAACACAAGTGACTGTTCAGAATGAGCATAAAATCAAATTTCAGTAGATAAAAATAGTGTTAAACTAGAAAAGTGTGAAAAGAAGTTTCTTGGAATTTGTCAAGTGCTTTCTGAGAATTTGTACTTTGTATTGTTTTGAGAAAACTGATGAAATTGATCAACGATAAACATGCCATTTTATTAACTACTATTATTATTATCATTATTATTATTAGTATACAATGAATACTCATTTCTACCCAGCAAGTATTGAATGTATTATTTGGTACACTGAGGTCACTGAATGTCTCTCTGTCTTTAAGTTAATTCTCTCAGGTGTTTCTCCTGCGAACCTGATTCAAAGGGTGTCTGTGACGCGAAAGAGGAGACATGTCCAGCTGGAAATTATAAATGTGAAAGCAGTACAGGCGAAATACCATATGGTATGAAGTGGAAATTTTCTGAAAGTGATAATATGAAGTAGAAGTATTATCTCATCACATAATTGTCATTACTTGTCTATTGCAAAAAAAATGTTTACCCTATTATAGGAAGTTTGTCTTTTTTGCAGGTTCCACTGAGGTGTAATTTACATTTAAAAGGTGTTCATCTCATTGTGAACCAGGGACCCAATATAATGGAATAACAACTACGTGCTGTGACACTGATCTTTGCAATGCAGCAGGTATTTCCCTTTATTTTATATACATTTACATGTATTCAACTAACAGTTGCCTTTTTCCACCACGATTATTATAATTCAAACACAAGTGATTGTTCAGAATGAGCACAACATCTAATTTCAGTAGATAAAAACAGCGTTAAACTAGAAAAGTGTGAAAGAAGTTTTTACTTTGTATTGTTTTTAGAAAACTGATGAAATTGATCAACGATAAACCTGCCATTTTATTAACTACTACTATTATAATTATTAGTAGTAGTATATAATGAATACTCATGTCTGTATCATGATTATTGTGGAATGTATAAGGGAAGCTTCCTCCTGCTCTTCTCTCCTCTGCTCTTCTGCGAGGCTCCGGTGGGAAGAAAACCGGAAATCAGCGTATTGCGCGTCAACGCGAACAACGACGCAGAAGAATAATTGAAAACCAACGCGTTGCCTACAGCGTAGAGGCTCCGGCGTAGGTCCGATGCAGAAGTATAAATCAGCCTTTACATTACATTTTGCATTATGGTCCGGTCGCTTCAATGTGTCCAATATAGACAGCCTCTGGCTGTTATAGCGTTGTAGACACGCGGTGTAAGGCAAAAATTTGGAAATAAAAAGCACGATGGAATGGTGCCAGTCAGAGAGGCCGTTAACGTCAAATACAGTAGTATACAGCAATTTTTTAAAATACAGTAAGTCTCTGTATGTGGTGTTTTACGTCACAGAAAATTCCCATGATGCAATGGGAATCACAGTTATTTACTGTAAAGAGAAATAGCTGTAGCCTATACTGTGTGATTTAAAGTAAATAACTGTAGAAATTACAGAAAAGTCTAACAGTGTACGTTTTGACAGCTAGTGAAGTGATCACAGAACCATAGAAAGAACCCAGTCTGAAGTACCAGAGAAATGGTGCAGTCCAATGGGGAGTGAGGGTTTGAAAATCGTATTTCATTGGATTATTTCCTGAATTGTTGGTATGTTACGGTAATACTGCATTTAAATTAGGGCTGGGAATCGATTAAAAAAAATTCACTAATTAATTGCACAATTTCCTGTCATTAATTGCATTTCCCCCAAGCTTGTAATCATCAGTATTATAGAATCACCTAATTAAATGAAAGAACACAGGGAAAAAAAGGAACAGAAAATAGCCCTATATTAAAATAATATTAAACATTAATATATCAATGTATTATTCTTTTTGAATAATCAATCAATCAACATAATCAATAAAAAAATGTTTTACTAATTATCAAAATAAAATATAGTCATACAAAGCTATTATTACCAGAGCATGTGATCAGAGCAGGTCATTTTACCATTGTTGCCCATCATGACTATACCAGCTCAGCAAACAGAAGTCTACAGAGAAATTTCACATTATTTGAGCGGACTTTGCTTTTCCAGTGCGTGATCGGTACATGATTGGAGCGTTTGGGTCGTTAACGACAGAGCAGAACACTGAGCAGAGAGCGCAGCACGCCGACACACACACACACGGAACGGAGAGTGCGGCGGCGCACACACGGAGCGGAAAAGACTCACTCATGAAAGCTGCGCGAGAATGAAGCCTGATTGCCGAACACGGAGGGGTGGGACGGCATATTTTCGGGCTTTTCAATAGCAGCCGCAACAGGAAATCATTAAAACGAGGCGTTTTCGGCCTTTTCAATAGCAGCCGCAACAGGAAGTCATTAAAACGAGGGAAAAAAGAGTGCTGCGTCAATTGCGTTATTTTTTTTTTTACGCGTTAGACATCTCAAATTAATCGCAAAGATTAACGCGTTAATTCCCCCAGCCCTAATTTAAATACATACAATTTTGGATAGGCTAACATTATATTTATTAAAAAACTATTATTTTCATCCCTTTTGGGTGGGTCGATGTCTCATCTAGGGGGGTCGGACCCCCCCAATACAATCGTAATCAAAATCCTGACACCCATTTTCTTAATAATTTCTGCAAATTTCTTTGAAGTCATGGCTTCAGAGCACAGCTGCTTACAGCGTTTGTTCTCTTTTGTCTCACTATTTGTTTCAGGACTGTTCAGGTTACTGATCAAGTTACTCAATTTGTCTGCCATATCTTAATCACGGTTCCAACTCACCTGAAGTTATTGCAGAAATGGAGGCGGCGATCTTTGAACAACACAGCTTGGCTTCTGTGTGATGAAACTGCAAAGTATACTCCAAAATCACAGTTACATATACTGGTCCACGCCAATTTGGGTCACAACTTTTTTTATTTTTCTCTCGGAATCGTTCCTGATGCATCCCTGGCAAACAACCCTATTTTTGTTAGTATTTTTGTTTTCCTAACTTATAGCTTAATCCCTAACTGCCTGATTCACTAAATTCAGGGATCCCCTATCTGATGGAAGAGATGGAGCAGGTTTGCAGCACACTGGACCTACAATCCATGGTCTACCCTCTATCTCAATCTCTATCAACCCTCTGCTGGGGTAGTGCTACACGCTTCGGTTGTGCTGTCTGCTGCCGTTAACCGTAACGACGCTATCAGCGACTTCTTATACTCTCAGCTTAATTATTTAGCACTTACGTGTGCGTAGCGCTGCCTGTTGCCTCTATTGACACCATCAGCGACTTTTTATACTTTAGTATAATTAATCCTCACTCTCCTCGTCAGAGTGAAGCTCTTGCGCTCTCCTTTTCCAATCTCTTCCATTCAAGACAGCCCTAACCAAATAATAAAATCTTTCTATAATAAAGAAATTCTTAGTGAATATAGATTAGGCTATATTCACTAACAATACTCTCTTGCCAGAGATTCTGAATTTAGATTAAGATTTGGAGTGATCTCCCCTAACAGATCTCACTCCAAACTTTTGATAAAACTTGAGAGCCCTGCTTTCATGATTCAGGTACGTTCTTTCACTCATTACATTGTTTTATGTGTAATGAGTTAAAAGCTGCTAGATCTGCTTATTTTTCAACCCTATTAGAAGAAAATAAACATAATCCTAGGTATTATTTGAAACAGTGGCTAAACTAATGAAAAAGAAAGCTTCAAGCACAGAAGTTTCCAAGCAGCACAGCAGTAATGATTTTATGAACTTCTTCACTTATAAGATTGATAATATCAGGGAGAAAATTATAACTATGCAACCGTCTACTACAGTATCGCATCAGGGAGTGCATTGTAGTCTCCCTAAGGAAAAATTCGATTCATTCAACTGGCCCCCGACTGAGCCTGGGTTCTCCCAAGGTTTTTTTCTCCATTCTGTCACCTGATGGAGTTTTGGTTCCTTGCCACTGTTGCCTTGGCTTTTGGCTTGCTTAGATGGGGACATTTAATATTCAACAATATTATTGATCTGCCTTACTTAAGGTGGATAATGATGCAATTTTCTTCTAGAAGAAAAACTTTGTTGTATTATTTTCATGTTATCACTGTGATGCAATCTGTATTGTAAAAAGCGCTGTATAAATAAAGGTGACTTGACTTGAAATAAAACAATGAAAGATTTGTCACTGAAGAAAAATTCCTTGTATATGTGTACTTAAAATTTAGCTCTTTCTGATTGTATTTTATAGATCCATAGTTTGTTCAATTAAAGTGTTTGATTAGTTAGCAAGTAACATTACATGTTCAGGAAATGCATAAAACAAATTGTATGGGTTAATGTACAAGTAACGGTAAACGGACTCTGCTCAAAACTCTTTTGAAGCTGTCAAATGGTTCGCTATTGGACACTTCATTGTGATTATTGCTGCTCTGGGGTTTCTTACAGGCTACTGTTGACTGTTTTATCGTTTTTTGAAGAAGAAGAAGAAGAAGAAGAAGCATTACTCTTGCCTCGGAGAAAACAACATGGGAATAGCGACAATTGTGCATATAAATGACTACTTACAGGGCTTAAATTACAACCTGTGGGCAGTTTTTCTACATCCTTTTGTGAACGTCGTTTGAGGATTTCTTTAAGACTGCAAGGGAAGCTCGGCTTCCCCTATAATGTCAAACAATTAATGGTCAAATATATACTATTGTGTTAACATTTTATTGACAAAAAATGCGTTCGAAAACGTTCATCTCAAAGACGAGTTCGTTCAGAATCAGTTACATACAGCAGATCGGCTGACTCAATTTCCTTCTCATACATTCCCGTAGCCTCACAGTGCATTTCCCTGTTGAAGCCCAGCGTCCATTGACTTCTATGGGGCTGCTTTGAACAGTTTTTTTCAGTGTTTCGAAACTATACGGTCATTGGATAAATGCTGCGATTATGTCCCGCCCACGGACGCTCAGCGTCTCTGGGAGTGAATGAGGAGTGGGCTGGCCTGGACTCCGGGCTTCTGCGTGATGATTGGAGGGTCTGTCGAAAGGCTGCATCTCCTTTTGATTGACAGCGATTTCATACAATAAAAGTCGCTGATGCTGAAGCAATTCGAGCTCAGTCCCATCGCGGATTTTGCAAGTATAGTCGAAAGACAAACTGTTGCAACCTATTTCTTGGTATTTGCTTGTCGAAATTGCTTGCCAATTTTCTTAATGCATTTCACACAATTATACATTTATACCTTTATTATATTATTACTTCTTATATTTTTAATATTATTATTAGTAATAATTCAAAAATAACTATTAATATAATTAAATCGACGTCACGCAGTGAAGAGTGCGCTTATTGGTTGTGCCTTCTTCTTTAAGGCAGTTGGCATCCAAAAAGTTGCATTACTGCCATCTGCTGTCTCTTAGCATGACCTTCATACTGCGTGCTCAGTGCTGGTGGTGTCTTACGAGTCTCAATTAGACCCTCTCTCTCGCTTGTCTTCTTCTTCTTCTTCTTCTTCTTCCTTGGGTTTTTAAGGCAGTTGGTATCCAATATGTTACATTACTGCCATCTACTGTCTATTATCATGTCACTTTTTTATTATATTCTTCTTTCCAGTCCAGTCCTCTTTAAAAAATAAAACAAACATTTCTTTCCTTGCTCACTCTTTCCACATCCTAATATACTTTTTAAATTGTACTGTCCTATACCAATTTCTTGTAAGCTATATTTCAACTCTTGTCTTTCTTTTATAAATTTCCTGCATGACATAAAAATGTGACTAACTGTTTCTTCCTCTTGACATTCATCGCATTGGCCTGTGGGATGTTTTCCTAACATATGAAGAGTTCCATTTAACTTACAATGCCCAATCCTAAGTCTTGTTATTACAACTTGTTCTTTCCTTCTATTTGTCATCTCTCTTATAATGCCTACTTTATTTTGAATCATGTATAGATGTCTTTCTTTACTTTTATGATCCCATTGATGTTGCCATATTTCCATTACCCTTTTCCACACTAGACTCTTCCCTTATTCTGATTTTGACCATTTAATTTCAACGTAAAATGCTCTTTTTTTGTTGCCTTTTTTGCCAATCTATTAACTTTCTCATTTCCCTGTATGCCCACATGTGCTGGTATCCACATATATGTGATATTTTTCCCTTGTCTACATACCCTTGAATTTATAAACAAGATTTCATATAATATTTCTTGATGACTACTAGCTTTTCCAGTCTTCATATCATAAGAGCTGATACAGAGTCTCTACATACTAGAATGTTGATATCCCTGAACTGTTCAATCCATTCTAATGCAATAAGTATAGCACATAGTTCAACTGCATAAACATTTAGGATGTGCCTTCTAAACAACCATAGTCTTAAGATGCGCCGTGAATGTTTGTGATGACGTAAGATGAACAAAAGTACACCAGGGTTCGATAGCATCAAGTTGAGTGTTAAACCACACCAATGCTGCAGGGCGGCACCGGGAACAATCACGCTCAGACTCGGACCGCAGCAAACGTGCCCAGTGTGAAAGCCCCCTTAGTTTGTCATGCCCACAGCATAGTGAGTCACAGTATGTTGAAACCATTGTATTTCATGTCCAGCTTTTATTAATCTTGATTTCTCCAGTCGAAGTGAAATGCGGCACAAACAGAATGTCATGAATGTGCGCCGTGGACAGAAGACCAGCGGCCAACTTCAGGATTTTCATTAAATAATACATTAATTTCGGTTATTTTTCAGCAAACCCATCATATACCCCCAGAAAAGTTGGAATATACAACAGGTGTCAGGATCATTCTCTGCATCTTTTTTAAAAGCTTGATGCTGGTCATTCTGCTTTTCACTGCCATTATATGAACGAGTGGAAGCCTTTTTTTTTATGTCTCCTTTTGTGGTCCGAAAAAGAAAGAAGGACTTACTGCATTAGAACAACACCAGGGTGAGTAAATGATTTTCATGTTCTGAACTACCCCTTTAAGAAATAAGATATTTTTATTATTGCGGTTTTATCAGAATTATTTACAGCATGACATGCTTTATTAAATATGACTGCAGGAAAAGGGTGATGTAGTATTTATTTCATAAAATGTCACAGAGTTCTACAGCAAATATATATATTTTTTAAATCACATCAGAACACATCAGAACACCAAAAAATACTATATTCAGTACAGCATGTCTGATTGTAGAATGTGAAGATCTGCTGTATTCAGTGCATCATGAAGTAGGAGAACAGAGAACAGCAGAGGAACAGGAAGCTCTGGGTGACACTCTGAGCCCCGTTACACAGGTTCCCCTCACAACATGTGATGCCCTCATAACTACTAACTGATGTGGCGTCACAAATAGATTTAGACGCACAGCCCTTTACAACAATTGACTGGCCTCCAAAAGTCCCTGATGAAAAGAAAGAAAACAATGGTTGATTAAGTCTAAGCTGGACATTGATATATGTGATCTTTATCAAATGTTTAAACCTAAGACAGTTTAAAAGATAATGACTTTAATTTGTTTCCGTTTCCAGATCCTCACCTGTTGCTTTAATGCAGCGATCTTCAGTCCCTGAACAGCTCACTGTGTTTGAGCAGGTCTGTCCATCACAAGAGAAACATTTCCTTCCATTGGGGATGTTAGAGGGATCTACAGGAGGAAAACAAGTATCCTTTTATTTTATTTTCTGTACAAAATATCTAATGAAACAACACTCTTTTTATTTTCTGATTGAATCTCATATGGAAGTAAATTGAATGTGACTTTAAAGAAGATATTTGTATGATCATTGAAGCACAATACCTGGAGCATCTTGAGCGTTACACTGGTTCGTGTTACAGCAGGAAGAAGTCGCCCTTACAATGCCGAGATTCATGGACCCACTCTGACAGTCAACAGAACAATCTTTAGCCTTCACTTTAGAAGTAATGTCACCTAAAATATGAATGATACAGGAAAGACCAGTTCAACAGCATATTAGTTTAATGGTACATTTATTTATAAATGTAAAAATTTAGCATTTTTCTCATTTCAATTTTTTTTAATATAAATACAAAATCATAAATGAAATATCAGAAATATATGTGGAATATTCTGCATAGAATATTCCGACAGAAAAAGGAGTAGCCGTTCTGTTGCAGCACCAGTAAATTATAGCACCATCTCCATCAGTCAAATAACTGTACATTTCAATCCTATTGGACTTACCAACTTGTGCCACTGTTGTTAAACTCATGCACTGAGAATATCCAATGGGACATGTTTTAACCGTGATCAGGAGGAGAATGAAATAATGTGTCTGTTTCAGTGCCATTTTATAGTTTATCAAAAGGGGAGGGTCTTCATGAGAAAACGAAAGTTTAACACAGGTAAACATTTCTTGAAACAGAAACTTAATCTTACACAATGTACTTGCCAATTAAAGATAAAGGAAAGTTTAAGAATTGTAAGAAATGTTGAAATACTTGAACCAACCTTCTTAAAGTGATGGTTGACCCAAACATGGAAATTCTGTCATAATTACTCATCCTCAAGTCATTCAAAACCTGTATGAATTTCTTTCTTCTGTAGAACACAGAAGTATCTTCCTTTTTTCTGCAGAAGAAAAATTAAATTTAAATAAAAAGGCTTTATGGATTACCATTCAGTGAGGAGGATGGGAAGTTATTGAGAAGCCAGGACACAAGCTTAAACAATAAAGTATTACAATATCTTCAGTTCAGTAGCATAACACCTACAGTACACACTGTGAGGGACATGATGCAACCTTAAACAGAATCATACGTTTCATTTTCTCTGAAATTATGAACTAGACCTGAGACATTGTGAAATACAAAAACTGAATCTTTAATAAACACATCATAGTGGTTTCATCATTTTGATCACATTCTCAAGCCTGAGGAATATATATATATACACACACACAGTGAAAAAATATTTTCATCTCTCAAATAAAAATCAAATCGTCAAACTTATGGCCCATGCATATCGACTGGCACTAAAAATCTGTGGTAAAACGTGAGGAAATGCTAGATTTTTTTATAGCTGGCAAAGTTAAAATCTTCTGACTGACTCCTTATTTTTGTCCTTTCAAAAGTAACTGAATGCCCTGCAACATATAATATCCTACAGTAATCAAAATTGTATTTAAAACATATAAATGTACAGGTATATGTATAATTATGTCATTATAAAATATATATTTGTTTATATACACACTATAAATGCATGTATTTGAAAATAATAAATTTTCCGCTTACAAAAAAAATAATAATTCCGTACAGCGGAAATTTTAATAACGAGTGATTATTTAACAAAAGGCAAGTCAAACGGTCAGGGATACATTTTAGACACACACACACGTAGTGTTTTGTCACGGCTGAATATAATAAAAAAAGGTGCGAGGACTCAAGTGCAGGAGAATGGTTTATTTACAAAAAGAAAAACACAAAACAAAACCCACAAGGGGGGAAACATAACTAGCAAATATAAAACAAAACCAGAACATGAAACCAACTGCAGGATCACGGGGAACAGGAAACAACAACGAACCGACACAGACTGCAAACAAGAGGGGACTTATAAAGGGAACTAATAAAGAGGGAACAGGTGGAAGAACTCAAACAATAATCAGATAACAAGTGGGAGGGATCAGACAATGACATGAGCACATGGCCCAAAATAACAAAACACCCATGTGCACCACAAGACAGGACAGGCATTTGACATGTTTTCATGTTTTATGGGGACTTTCCATAGACATAATGATTTTTATACTGTACAAACTGTATATTCTATTCCCTTACACTAATCCTATCCCTAAACTACCCATCACAGAAAACTTTCTGCAATTTCACATTTTCAAAAAAACATCACTTTTTTGATTTATAGCCGTTTTCCTCATGGGGACCAAAAAATGGGGTCCATAATGTAGGGTTTACCAGGCCACACACACACACCTCTGAAGCGATAGAAAAGTCCTCAGGACCGCATCACTCGCAAGACGCAACCTGCATTGGAGACTGGGTTGGTACAAGGCCCAAGTCCACCATTCTCCAGTTGAGTGGTTGCTACACACACACAGTTTAGATGTGTCCGTTGTTAATGGCCAACCAACTGCCCGCAGTCAGAGTCTAGCCCTTTTTTAACCATTTTCCCCCTACTATTAAATCTAACAGATGATAACATTGTCTAAGTTGGCAACACTGTGTATCTCCATTTCTCCAACTAGAGGTTGGGCCACGGGTCAAACAGAAAATACGCGCTGCGTTAATCGCGCGTTAAAAAAATTTGTGCCGTTAATATGATTTTGCGTTAACGCGTTATTAACGCGTTAACTTTGACAGCCCTAATATTATATATATATATATATATATATATATATATATATATATATATATATATATATATATGGGTCATTCCAGAATTGGAGGACATTTAGGCATCCATAATTTTGAAAAATTGGCCCTTTATTTAAAAATTTTTTATTATGTATTTCATAAAAACAGGCAATATACAATTAAATAATTTGATTCGTCCAGCTCAGGTATCAAAGGCACACTTTTATAATACTTTTTATTTCATTTTTTTAGTGCTCGATTCAACTCTGTTACCAATACTCAGGAACCCGAAAAAAGTATATTTATTGATTTTTTTTTATATAATTTTCCTGCCATTAGGTATAGAAAGTCACAATCACTCTATATAAATATTTAATTTTAGATATCACTTGATTTACATTCATTTCAGTAACTTTTGAGTTCCATCTTTGCCAAATTTTTTACTTTTGACATGTTTAATTTGACTGATTTCAGCATATATTTTCAAGTATTTGCTAAAATGCATAATGCATATACAGTAATCCTTCAAACTACGGTAAGGACAATAGCTCAAGCCCCTGTGAGCTAAAAAGGTAATTTATTATTATTTTAATAAAAATTATACGGTAACAGGGTTGAAATTTAAGTAACAGGGTTGCGAAAAGTTACAGGGATTGATAGATAGATTACTTTTGATTAAAGATCAGGTCAATAATGTGACAAATGCTCAGGAAACACAGGAACATTGTTGAATAACATTTAATAGCATCTTATAACAGTCCATCCGTCAGTCTGTGTCAGTTCGTCTGTCTGTCTGTGTGCAGTATATTTAAAGATTTACATTAAGTATTAATGAATTTGCAGAATAGTGGGAAATGGGTCAGGGAAGAACTGATTAACACTCCACAAGGGGGGCATGACCATGGCTGTGGCCAATCACAGAAATCTTCAGATTTTATTTTGATGACTGGCCAGGGTATTCCATACCTCTTTTGCAATGGCCATGTGCCGTGAGGTAACATTCTCAGGGGGAGGAATGACTCTAAGCACATCTTCAAAGGGATACCAGTGGAGATCATCCCTCAACGGCCAGAAAAAACGGTTTTCCCCCACTTTGTGCATGCATTTAACATGGACATGCGTCTCATTCACATCTTGGTTGATCCCTGGGTAGATGGTGTGTACAGCAGAACACACCATTTCCCTACAACCTCAGGATTGTGCCACTGCTCTTCTAGTGTGCTTTTCTCTTCTGTGTGGTCATCTTTTGATTAAAGCTGAAGCTTTTATTTGTTTGGCAACCGCACTCCAGATTCCCAATTGCAGAACACATGCAGCTGACATCACGGTAGATTATTTTCCCAGGGGAAAAAGTGACCACCTGGTGAAGTCTCATTGTGGATGGAACAGCTGGAAGGTCAGCTGGCATTTTTTTCACTGCATCCTCCACATCTTGCTCCTGAATGTAATATAGTGTCACCTTTGATTCTCCCTCACTCAGAGCTTGGTACAGGGACAATGCCGTTGGTATGTCAACTCCTTGGCTGACAAGCCTGTCAGCCCTCCTCTTCAGTGCGCCACCTATGCCATCTGGTGCACCTTTGCCATGGCTGGTTCGAAGAAGTTCCAGGTTCCCAGTGTAAACCCCTTCTTAAAGATTTCTGTACAAAAGAGGTCAAAATTGCCCCGCTGCTTGTATTGTGTGCAGGGCCCGTCGCTAAAAAAGTGGATGGTTGTCATATCCGGGTATTTCGCTCTAATTTCTTTCAGGAGGGGTTCCAGGTGTTGCCATATTGCAGATGGTCCCTTCAACCTGGAGGCTGATATACTGCAGAAGGACCTGGGAGCAGATGTTCCCCTCACATAGTAAACCCCAGTGTGCAAAGTAGCCTGTTGGTGTGACGCACCAAAATGGACGGATTGTACTTCAGCACTATATTTGCAGCTGTAGTTCTCTGAGAAGTCAATGTGGACTGCACATTCATTCGCAGGGAGGTTCAGCTTCAGGGTCCGTGAGAATGCATATTGCTGCCTGATGTTATAGAGATGGCGCCTGAACTTTTGGAGCTAAGTGACAAATATTTCCACCAGCATCTCTTGGGAGCATTCAAACTCTTTTTTCAAAGTGATCTTTGAAGTTGCTCCAGAATCATTTTTGTGCACCTTGTCTACAGTGGCCCACTGAAGGTAGGACACGCGATCAGTGGCTCTGTAGTGGCTTGTGAGTGGATAGGAATTACTGCTGCATTCCTCACATTCCCCATACATACATGTTTTGCTGGTGGTGCACACGTGATGGCTTGTGTCAGGATCTCCAAATTAAATGTGTCAATGATGTGCATCTGGTGGAGCTTTTTTGCGATAAAGCCTAGATTTTCATGTTGTTTGCACATACATGTTTCGCGATCTGCTAATGTTGGATGCACAACCCAGTAGGGGCGAAGTGTGCAAAACAGGGAGTATGATAAACGTTGGTTGATCTGCTCAGCCAGGAACTTCAAATGGAGGTTCTTCATTGAATCCACAAGTAATCTTTTCTGCATTTTCTTCTTTTCTTTGGTCAATGTTTGCTTTTTTCCAGTTGTGATCCTGCTGACATCGTCACGTAAAAAGAACAACCTCACATTTGTTTCTCATATGGCAGCAATCCCATTGTGTTCCTTTCTCTTGTAGCAGCAGCCATTTTCATTTGTTTTCCACCTCCTTCTTGAAAATCCAAAAACCTCTTGGGCCAATTTCTGTAGCTTGTACTTTTCAGGATTTTGCTGGAGATTAATCCCGCAATAATTTGTCTGTAACTCTCTTTCTTTGAATTTCCGTACTTGGTACGCATCTCCTCAGCTACTGCTGTATGAAACAGCAGAGTTCTCCTTAGGGATTTGTGCGAGACATGACAGAGCAACTTGTTGACTCTAGATCTTGGAGATGGATGGTCTTTCTTCAATCGCTGGAGTCGCTTTTTGTATTTTTCTGTTTTCTGATTTGCTTTTCTTAATTGATCCTGTAGTTTCTGCATTTCTCTGATTGATTTTGCTCTGACAGCCCTTCTATTTCTTCTCCCAAGATCACGCTGCCTAAAATAAGTCTCAGGTTGAGGTGCTGGTCTGACTGGAATATCGGACATGGGAGAAGGGGTTTTAATTCTTTCATGACTCTCTTTCCTGCTTTTATAAGCCTCTCTCCACTTTTTGCGCTGGGCATGCTGTCCTCTATCACTGCGGCCTTTTTGAACTTTCTTCTTTCCTGTCTCTATATCTTTAATCCACTTATCTTTCTCTTTCTGTAAGTACTGCTGTCTTCTCTGTTTGCTGCATCACGCCTGGCAAGGTAGTGCCTCTGCTTTTCAGCAGCGCTCATCGGTGGGCATTGGCAAGAACCCTATAGATATCAATTTCAAAAAAATTTAATGCCTATTAACCTGTATATAAAATGAGCTCAAAATGATTTGGTAACATTTAACAATGAAGGGCAGTTTGGCCAGATAAGCGTTAATGAGAAAAGTGCTTTTTAAGTGCTTATTACCTCTACCTGGTTGACATAAAAGGGGAAACAAATATATTCAGTAAAATACAGTATGTAAAAATTCAGATACAGTTTTAAAGCTGATATATTTTTATTACTTAGCTCACTTCCCTCATCTTTAGATAATTTTTCTCACTTGAGGACAATATTAAGATTGGGATTTAGATTTAATATTTATATTTAAATTTAAGATTTAAGATTTACATTTAATATTTAGATTTAATTTTATTTTTTTAAACATATTGTTGACAATTGCAAAGAACATGTTTTACACAAATTTCTGTCTAAAATGTGAGGAAAAATAGCAAAATGTGAGGAAAGTCAGCTAAATAATTAAAATATATCAGCTATAAAATTGTATCTGATTTTTTTTTTATCTGGCACCCCATAGTAATACATTAATAACATGAAATGTATGCTAAATTATAATCAAAATTATATTAATTATTTAGCTTAATGTAATGGGTGTTATATTTGTTAATTTCATTCAAATTCTCTCCCTTTGTTATTATCATTTGTTATATTTCATTCATTATTTTGTATTCTGGAATTATTCTTTTAATATTTCATAAATGTATTCTTCTAATAATATTTAGTTCGTAATAGGTGCGTGGTTCCTTTAAGACTCATGTTCCGGTTCGGTTATTCTCCTTTAGTTAGCGGTAATGCAAAGTGAGTTGTACTGATGCTCCCTCTAAAAAGTTTGAAATTAGTTTTGTTTATTGTAATACAACATGCAATTTTGTTCTAAAATGCACTTTAATCTCATTCAAACATATTAAGTTTGTGTGAATGATGTGATTGAGTATAACATGTATTTTCGGAGAGAATTCATTAAGCATTCGTGTGCAAGCTATGTATGTTGGCTAAAATAATGCCTTTCACTGACACTGACAGGCTGAATCGTGAGAGAACTTTGTTCTGAACTTTATTTTTATTCATGCAGGTATGTTCTCTTTCATGCTTCTTTTATTATTGTTTTGAGCTTAATGTAAAATGCTTTTTTTTTTATGAAATCTGTTGAACAAACACGATTTGATTATATGAGACACTGAAATACATTATAAAGATGTCAAAAGTCTAAAATGTTTCAGTTCGCGGTAAATGCGACTGAAGAGAGACTGAGTCATGAGAGAAGGCCACAGACTTGAGGTTGTTTGAACTTTATTTTTATTCATACAGAATAAAATCTGTCCTGAGTCATTTCTGTTGACCAGTCTCGTTCATCTACAAACACCACGCAGAGTTAAATGAAGACCAGTCACATGAACTATTGATAATAGATTGTCCCTTATGAGTGAACTGAAGGAGATTCAACCCTGTTACTCTAATTATGGTAACAGGTTTGCGAGTAACAGGGTTGCAAATTAATGCTAATGTTAGCTTTTTCTCATGAATAGAAACTAGCTGTTTAGCTAGCTCTAACTGTCATCTTTAGGACAAACTTACTTATGTAAAAAAGAAGAAGAAAACCTTCAAATTAATTTGTCTTATTCTGATAATAAGTGTAACAGGGTTGCATTTGTTAGAGTGACACATTCAATCAAGGCTAAAAATTGTATAATAACATGAAAAATCGAAGAGAGAATATACCTTTGTTCTACCCATTCTGGCGGCAAACTGCTTAGTGATGTAATTTCCTGTGTATCATGTCACTCACTGTTTTTTTCTTCTTCTTCTGCCAGTCTAAAAATTTCGGGAACAGGGTTGCACGATGTTGGGGACATAACTTTATTGCAACATTTCTATTATTTAAAATATTTATATCAATTAAAAAAATGCTTTAACAATTAAAAGAGGCATATATAAACAAAATCATACAAAAAAAGGATATTTAAAATGTATTTTAACAGTTATATTTAACATTCAATTTGGTAATCTAGAAGGTGGGACAAGAGAAAAATGGCATTTAAGTGGGTATTAGAGACTTTTTTTTATTTTCATTAATATTTAGGGAAAAGAAATCTTCAAGTCTATATATATTTAGTTTCAGGACAAGTGTTTTTTACACAGTGACAATTTTTTTTTGTATAATATACATAGATTATTTGAAATTTCATAGGTGGGACATGAAATGTCCTCCAATTCTGGAATGACCCATATATATATATATATATATATAAAATGTTAAGCCACTACACAGACAGTAATCAACATTTATACCACTCAAGTCAGTCAAAGAGAGTGCTGTGACAAAACATTGCATGACAACAAATCATCTGCACAAAAAACACAAAGTGAGCTTCAACAGCGGATGTCAAGCTGATGAGGGAAAGTTACTACACATAGTTGCTCTCTGCCTTTTTCCGTCGATTTGTGGCTGTCAGACTGCATGAGATTTTACGGCGTTGATTCCCATTGTAGCTACCCAACTTAAATACCTCTTCAGGGTCCCCGCGGATCCTTAAAAAGTCTTAAAAGGTCTTAACCCTCATATGCCCTTAGTTTCCTGTTTACACTCAGTGCATTTGGGGTCTATATGACCCCAAAATTTAAAGAATGATTGTAAAAAAAATATTACATTTTTAATAATACATATAATATTTTTTTTTTTTTTTTTACTCCTCTTTTTAGGGCTGTTATTTGCCTCCACGAGCATTAAAATCGTTTAAATCACAGCTAGCCGTGGATTATCTGTTGCATTTATAAACAGAGGCATTCATTATTATTAAAACTGCATTGTTAAAAACGCACACTTTGGGGTAAGATGTGTAAGTGGCTCAAAAGTGCCAGTGAACTTTGCCTCCAAATGCAGGAAACAATATTCCAAATATGTTTACAAAATATATTAAACCTTTTCCAGGCTGCTTTGTGAAGATGTAAATGGGGTGAAACAGAATAAGATTAACGTACATCTTTCACAAACAATCCAATCCAATCTGTGAGCATTTCAATATGACTTTCAAAATAAATCTTTAATAAAATAAAATTCAAGCGCAAGATGACTCGCACGCTGTTTTCAGTGCTGCGCACACATCCAAAGCGCACAGAAAAAGTTATTTTAATGTGAGTTTAAACCATTCAAGCACGCTGTTTTGACTGGTGCAGGCATGTGTATCAGTATATTGGATCTGAGCAACTCTTAAAGTGACAGCAGCCTAATATTCCTGCTGCCGTTTCTATAATAACACACACATTCTTGTCTGAATAACTTTAAAGTCCGCGTGAACCGGAAGTTGCAAACGACTTTTCTCCAGTGCTGTGACGTATTTCCCAGTGAAAAGGAATATTGAACAGAGGGCAGGGTTTTACTCTAGCGCTCCTCCTCTCCATCTCTCGCTCATTACAGACTAACGATTTGAGGGGAGTGGTTAAGCGTTTCCCAAACCAAGCCGTCAAACCTACGTCATCAGGGAAGGTCCTCCAATGCAGAGGGGAGGGGCATTTTCAGATTTTGATTAAAGATTACGAACCCAAAAAAATGTTTTCTGTGTTTTAACTTGCACGGATTAATTGTTCACCACAAGACTAGTAATATGCGCTAACAAAGTAAATAGGGTCCTTTTGATTTCAGTTGGACTTTAAAATGGGTACCATTCTTTACAATGCCGCCTTGCAAAACCACTTTTAATTCTGCAATAAAATCTTTCAAATACTCCCAGAGTGAGCTCGGTTTACTATTGCCACAGAACAAACCAATTACAAATGGAGATCGTGTTTTATCACAGTCAACTGTTGCAAGAATTGGCCAAAATTGTGTTCTGGAGCTTTTAAACAGGGGGATGCCATCAATATTGAACTGCACAGCAAGAGTTTTTAAATTTTCAGAAATATTGGAGATCCTACCTAATATGTTTTGCAAGCCATTTACCAGTCCAAAATGGTAATATTCACCATTGCAAATCTTTACTACGGGTACCTTTGTCTGTGTACCAAAAAGAGTCCTTGCATCCTTGGGCAAACCAGGAAATTCTGATCTTAGGATTGCCCATAGTGCTGTTAGAGCTACTAACTAGAGGGATGAAAAAAGATGCTGCCCATGTTTGCAGTTTAGTTTGCAACTGATTAAGTGAATTGTTGCTACTGCTATCAGATTCATTTGATTGCATACTACCAGAATCAGAGAGATTGTCAGAATCACAGAAGAAATCAGCCTCTGTGTTTTTTTCCAGATCACATGAGTTCTCATGTGGGGACAAAAGAGAGGAAACTATATTACAAGAAGATGTAGATCTCTACTTTCAGAGTCTTGACATGTGTGACCATGAACAGATTCCTCAGTGTTTTCAGTTTGTGTTTTGTATTCATCTAAAATCTCTCTTTCTATCTCTTGTACACTGGCCAAAATCTTTCTCCTTTTAGTCCAATAAGACATTGTGGTATGTATGTGACATTGTGGTATGTATGTGTTATTGTCAGTATTATATTTATGTATTTGGTTATATAAAGATTTATGTACAGGCATATTGTTTTTAGTCAAGCAAGTTGTTCACTAATGTGTTGTAAAGTGTGAATTGTTGTTTATAATTATTTGTTTATCTAGTATGATAAAAATGATGATTTTGGAAAATGCTCCTGAAAAACAAAATAAGAGAGAGATCAAAAATAATTGTTAATGTCGGCGCCAATGGCCTCGTGGTCAGTGCGCTGACATGTAGCGCCTTTGTGCTCGGGCGGCCCGAGTTCGAGTCCCGGCTCGTGGACCTTTCCCGATCCCATCCCCCGTCTCTCTCCCACCTCGTTTCCTGTCATGTCTCTACTGTCCTGTCACAATAAAAGGAAAATCACCAAAAAAACAATATACAAAAAAAAAAATAATAATAATTGTTAATATTGTGTAGTTTAGTACAATTAATGTCAAACCTTTTTCCTTTGTTTGTCTTTCTTGAGAGAAAAAACATGCATGTACTGTACCTGATAAAAAGATTAGATTAAAAATGCTGTCAATCATCTTTTATTCATTTTTTTATATTTAATATCTTTTATTCACCTTTTATTCATCTCAACTTTTTACAGCTGGAGAACAAGTAAATTCTAAGAAACTTGCTTGGTTTTATTATTTCAGAGGGCTAACAGCAATATTATAATAATTATAATTACAAACTATTAGCCGTTCTAAAGAGATGAAGTCTATAGTACTCATTTTGTCCATTAGATGGAGCAAAAGTATCAGAAATCACTTGTAAAACATTTTTTTTTATCGGTCTCCATTATTTTTAATGACAAACAAAAGCCTGAATTAATTTTTAAGTAGGGTACTGACATAAAACAAGTTTACGGATAAAGTTGTGTGATGATTATAATTAAATATTTAACTTTGTTATTTCCCAATATTGAAGACATTGGTCAAGTTTCCAGACGTTTAGACATAAAATGAAGGGACAAGTGTATTTCCCACAATATACATTATTTTATTTGTATAAAGACACTTATTTAGTGCTGTATGAAGAATACAACAAACCTTTTATTTGCAAAATTGCAAGCAAAATAAGCACATTAAATAATATAAATAAACACAAGCTCGGAAGGTACTGTGACTTGACTTGATCCTTAGCAGGAACTGCCTTTTTTGTGCACTGGGACTTGAGACTTGATAGTAAGGACTTTGTTTTGACTTTAACATACGTTACTTGCTCCCATCTCTGTCGATTTTGTTCCTCATAACAGGTATTATATCGTGGATAATACTTCAAATATTAATACTTCAATAATACTTTGTTTTATTTATTTATTTACTTTGTTTTGTTTTATTTATTTATTATACAAATAAATAATATTTGAATAATACTTCAAATATTATTGCAATATTTGAAGTTTAAAAATCAGTAAATAAAATAAAATAAACATCAATATGATTTATTGCTAATTTATGGCCATCTTACCCACATATTGTTAAATGACTTTAAACATAAATATTGATTGAATGAAAAAATGAATATGTATATATGAGCCCAAAACACGAAGCGTTCTGTAAAAAGAAAAATATAATAATATAATATAATTATTTAAAAAAACAAGTTATTTAAATCCTTAAGACACATTATTATTGCTGCATGATGTATCTGTGTTTGATCTAAATGCAAATAATAAGAAAGTTTATGATACTTGGTCAAAAAAATATACTCACAAGAAAAAAAGCCAAAGACGCTTAGTGCCAAAAGAGTAGTTGGGTTGACAGTCGTTGAGAGTTGGCGTGCTGCTGATGGCACATAAACAAAGTATAAAAACATTAGTAGTCAGACACTGCATACTGTATGAATTGACATGGATTTTTATTCATTAATGATCATTGTGAACATTTTTAATTAGAAATGATGCTAGATTGTTTTCTAAGATGTATATCCGTTTAATTTGTAAAGGCATTACTGGTGACTCTAACTTGCTGCAGGATGTATCTGTTTGATGCTCTAAATACAAATACTAAGAAAGTGTCTGACACTCAGTCAAAAAAAATATACTCACAAGAAAAAAAGCCAAAGATGTGTTGTAATTTGGCTCTCAAAAGAGCCGTTGGAGTGTATTTTAGGTGCTGTAAAGACACACAAAAACATTATTCAGACATTACTGTTCATATTACACGTTTTTCATTAGATCATTTATGAGCATCATGGCAAATCAGAGATGTGTGTGACTATTATTCACTTAAGACAGTCAGATGTCAGTTAACCTTATAAAAAAACAACAAAGAATCAATATTTTCATGAAGTTATTAATGGTTGTGTAAATATTTACAATAACATCCGAAAATGTTTTTGTTAGAAGTCAAAAATGACAAGGAAAAATGCAATGTCAATGGAGACTGATAATTTCCCCCGTGTGGGTGTGGCCTAAATGCGCTCTGTCTCTAGATGGATTATAATATAATATAATTATTATAATATAATTATTATACAATAATTGTATAATTTATTTATTTTAAAGTAACGATAACATCACAGACATATGACTGATGAAACGAAAAAGTTCATTTCAATATGAGCGTATTTTCTCTATCGCAAATGACGTCACACAGATGTAACGGCATTTAACGGTATTTAATTATAGCAACTAGTGGACGGTGGAAAAAAAAAACATTGTTTATGTGAAAAGTAGTGGTACATTTACTGGAAAACACAGTTTATCAATTTTGAGACATTTAAAAATTTTCAAAGCGGCAGTTATTTATCTTATTTATCTGGTTACCCTGAGTAGGGGCCTATAGCCTAGTATGCTATAATTAGATTTTATTATTTACTTTCTTCAAAGTTTTAAGTGTCATTTACCTTTGTATGGGGTTCGTATGGTTTAAAAGTATGTACCTAAATCAGTTAAGTAAAAAGTACTTTACCTCAGAAATGCTGGTAGAATAGGATGTCCACTTACAATGAAAACCGGGTTCTGCGCGCCGTGGTCACAACCCCTGCTTATATACTGGCAGGTTTCGCAGGGTTTTTTTTAAACGGTACATTTATATAATGATACCTTGCGTTACCTTAGAATATCAATATTAGATAAATTGGCTAGATTTACAAAATTAATTAACAATTAAAATGAATCGGTTGTGCAGTCAGTGTTGGGTATCTGGAAGAGATGGGAAACATACATAACATATAATACATATTCAACAACCCATAGGTGGCGATATATGCGAGTTACCAATAAGCATGCATGAAGCGAAGAACCATGCTAGCCCACAGACGCAGAGTTTACTCTATCAACGCATGGCAGCCTTTGGCTTTGATGTACAAATGGTTGAGAGAGGTAATAGTATGATATGGAATTGTCACGAGGTGATGAAATTCCAACTTTTTCCTTTGCAAGGCGGAACTAATGTTCGCCGAGATTGCCTCCCGCCGGACCCATAACAACGGAACACCGGGCTAGTTCCGGGTTAGCGCAAAATCCCCGCGAATGGGGTGATTAGCCAAAATTGCCGGCAGCTGTGCACGAGGGGATTGAAGTCCCGCGATTGGGACACGTTGCCATTAGGGGAGGATAAAGGGAGAGAGTACAGACCAAAGAGGAGTTGTTTTTGGGGACTGGGTATCCCGGAGGAAGCGTGAGCGGCGGAGAAGAGGAAGTGGGGCTGGCAAACGGGCACGGCATTGTGAGTTTGGGAGAAAGAGCACGCCGACTCAACCGGAAGGAGGAAATCGCTGGACAGTAAGATCGTTTGTGAGAGACTGTGAGTAGTCCAATCGATCTCCATCCTCTCTCTCTTGTCTATGGGACCCCCTGATGTGAATGCCAGGTCAGAAAATGGGCGACGGCCATCTATATATGTATTTCCCACTGAGTGTTGAATTGCAGTGATGAAGTGATGTGATGCACTGCTTGATGTATGAAGTGTGAACCCGCTGGATGTCCATTACTTACCTGAGTTTTCTATCACGTTCTAAGACGTAAGAAGAGGCTAACACTGTTGTACTCCACAGATATTTGAGTGTACTATCTGACAGCCCTTTGTGAAGAGGGCCACGTAGGTGAATGCTTAACCGACTGCTTTGCAGTAAATTCCTCCAGCTGTAAGTTCTCTGTCTGTCATTTGTAGAAGAAGAGGATTACGTGTCTGTATACTCACCTGACTGCTTTGCAGCGAACTTCTCCTGCCGTAGGCTCTGTGTCTGCTAGCCCTTCGAGAGGATTTCATACCTGAATACTCACCTGACTGCTTTGCAGTCAAGCCCTCCAGCGTAAGTTCTCTGTCTCATCTGTAGAAGAAGAGGATTACGTGTCTGTATACTCACCTGACTGCTTGCAGTGGAGCTCCTCAGCCGTCAGTTCTCTGTCTGTCGCCTGTAGGAGAGGAGGATTACGTACCTGTACACTCACCTGGCCGCTCTACAGTGAAGCCCTCCAGCCGTAAGTTCTCTGCCTGTCATCTGCAGAAGAGGAGTACGTACCCGAAACACGCACCTTAACTGTTCCACCACAGTCCCTCCGGTCGTAAGTCCCGACCCGTCCTCCCCCTGGGAAGAAGAAGGGAGTACGTCACCCGAAATACGCACCTGAACAGTCCTACAGCAGCCTCCTCCCAGTCGTGAGCCCAGACTCGCCCCTCCCATTGGAAGACAGCGAAGCCACTCACCAGAGTACCCCCCTACATTGCACTCTGTGGGCCTCCGGCGGGTAGACCCAGAAGACTCACCATTTTAGATCCCCTTATTCATTTTTATACTTAATAAAATATTGTGGTACTTGAAGTCTTGTTGTCTGTCATCCTTGCCTGGCCTCTGTCCGACTCCCCAAGGGTGGTACGGGTCTTAGGGGTGGGTGCAGCCTGATTGGCCCGCCCCGACCTGTGACAGAATAATATGTGGAAATGTATGGTTTTATCATAGAATGATAATTTGTGGATTGTGAGCGTTTTCCCCAGAGCTGACTAACGCGTTTTGCACGTTTGCACATTTGTTTTGTTAAAGGAGCGTTATAATTTTGAAAATGCAGTGTTGAAATCTATCTTAAGAATTGAAAGTAAATCAAACATGTAAGAGAAGTGCAAGGTGCATCCATATATGTTAATTAGGTGTGAATTAAACTGTTTTCCTTAGAAAAATAACCTACAGGAATCCTATTTATGGAAAAGGATATTTTATTTATACATTAACAATATGTGCAGGAAATTTCGACAGGTTTTAGAATGAACCCTTCAGTACAACAGAAAACATGCAGGGACATCCAGCACACTTGTGCACACCTCCATTTTCCCTCATATAGCATCACCAGAGACAGTACTGGAAAGGTGTCAATTTTTTTTCAAAAGGTCTTTTATTTATTTTTTTTTTTTTTTTTTATCATTACCGTAAATATTTTGACCTCATTTGTTTGACAGTTTTTTTCTGCCAGTTTCTGTGTCCTGTCTGTATATCTTGTTTTCTCTCGAAAACAGCCTAGATTGTAGTAGTTTGCGGATATTTTAATGTTGATATGCCTTCCTCTGCTGTTTGTCGTAGGTATGAACGCAGGGATCAGCTGCAGGGATCCCAAACTCCTCATTTTGATTAATTCATAAACTGACACTGTTAGTTTGTTACACAATGTGTTTGCCTTCCCTTAGTAAAGTGTGTGTGTCTCTCTCTCTCTCTCTCTCTCTCTCTCTCTCTCTCTCTCTCT
>FLSR01000101.1:222198-237089 GCA_900092035.1 Leuciscus waleckii | reverse complement strand
TATCCAGTGATGTAATGTTTTCTGTGTTGACACTAACCTTGTGGGATGTCCATGTCCTAACTGCTGGGATAATCCAACCGTATGACACGTCCAATTCGCGAACTAATGACTCCTTTAAACCGATTCATTTGAATGAATAGTTAAAACAACTGATCTATACAATACATTATTACTGATAAAGTGCAAACCTGCTTATATTTAAATAATGGAGAACAATATTGACATTGAATATTGCACAACACCGGCATTCTGGATAGAGATGTAAATGAAGTTGGTGTCGTGAACCCTTGCGCATGCGTAGTAAAAGTATAACCTGCGGGGGGAAAGGCGTTTTAAACCTTATTTTGGGGCAAAGTCATTAAACTTTTTCAGCGATTTTTATCTTTTTTACTGCTGTTTCGATACATGCAGTTTTTATGTCCCGGTGACCAGTGAAAGTGCAGTTCTGACTCACTGCCCATTCATTTAGATGGGAGCCTGGTCTTGTTAGTACGAAATGGCTGCCCGGAGGCGTTGCCAAGATGGCGGCCGAGTGGCACGACTTGCCTAAAAGGACTTTGCAACTCCTCACTGAAAAGAGAGCGGGAGGCTGTACAAGAAGAAAACCGGCAGCTGAAAGAGAAGTCCAAATTCCAGATGTTTGACTTGAGGTGACTTTTTTTGGGGGGCATCATGTGCAGTACAGTATCCACCTAGGCTAATACTTATGTCTTTACATCCACATTTCCAACTTTTGGTCTGTCTGCAATGTTCACACATTTGTAGTCGAACTGTTGGCAACAGTCTTTGCATGTGATCATTTTGCCAAAACCATAGTTGTATATATCAGGCCATTCCATTTCTGGCCATTTCTTGTTGTCCACAATCCACAGATAGTCATGTATAGTGTAGGGATCTGGCAAGATCTCACCATTGCTGAGAGTAAGTTTTTTTTAAATATAATCGGCATGGTCGGAGGTAGCATACTAAGGCTTCCCACATAATCCATGATCAAATCTTTGATTTACAGTACAGTATTAATTCATACATATATCACAGTAACACTGCAAAATGAAAGACAGATAATCAGATCCGACTAAAATCACGTTTTATTGAGTCAGCAGTTATATACAAACAATAAGGAATGCTTCAATACTTAAGTTTGTTGCAGTAGCGGACCAGCTCACCAATCTGGCTTTCTGCCTCTGGTATGCGCACACACCCTGTAATGTTTGTAAACAGGAAACCCGTGTATACAACTACGGATGGGCCCTGGCTAATATTCTGGTTACAAGTCTGACTCTCTAACCATTAGGCCATGGTGGTATATTGACACACTTTCCATCCACAAACTTTAAAAATAAAGTTGAGATTTCATTCTTCTTCCTTCTCTTTTCCAGAGATTTGGAAGAACACGTCCTGAAATCTCCTTCAACGGTGAGTTGTCCCCATACCTAACCATCTATTTGAGTCTGAAAGTAACTGTTACCCTTAAAACTAAAATCATTTACATTTTTGTCAAATTTAAATACAGGTTGATGTGGAAGATATTATTTAAAAAATGATGAGCACAGCCTACCTCATTTGATTGAATGTTTTTATGACTTATTTTCAAATTTTAATGATTTTATTTATAAAAAATGTAGGCTTAAAAATATTTAGTTTTTATATTTTCAGACAGTGATGGTGAAAGTGATTCAGAGATTGGAACTTTGCCCGAGGAGGAATCAAGTGATCTAAGAAGTGATTTGGCAAAATGGGCTGTAAAAAATAAGGCAACGCGCACATGGTTGATGAGCTGCTCTTGGTGTTACGTAAACATGGCCACCGGCTGCCAAAAGATGCCAGAACCCTTTTAGGAACTCCACCTGCAATAGAAGTCAGGGATCTATGTGGTGGCCAATTCCTCTACTTCGGTGTGGAGACAGGACTTTTGAAAATGTGCTCACAGTATCCCGATTTCTTTACAACAGTAAATGAGATACTGCTAAATTTCAGTGTAGATGGTGTGCCATTGTTTAAATCATCCAATGTACAAATTTGGCCAGTTCTTTGTAGTGTGAAAAAGTTTATCGTTGCACTATTTTGTGGAACTGCAAAGCCAAACAGTGTTACTGATTACACGTCTAGATTTTTAACAGAACTGAAGGCACTCCAACAACATGGGGTTGAGTTCCAAAATGGAATATTAAATGTAAAAGTGAATGCTTTCATTTGTGATGCCCCAGCAAGAGCATTCTTAAAATGCATCAAGTCCCACAATGCCTACAGCAGCTGTGAGCGGTGCACCATTGAAGGACATTATGTAAGTCACAGGGTTGTATTCAACTACCAGTCGCAGGAGAAGATTGATGCAAGAACAGAAGATGACTTCATTAAACAGGCATATCCCATCCACCAAACTGGTTGCTCACCCCTGATCGCTGCAGGCTTGCAGTGCATACAGCGTTTGTGCTGGACTATATGCATGTTGTCTGCCTAGGGGTTGTCAGACGATTGCTGAACTTTCTAAAACAGGGACCTAGAGAGTGTAGGCTGTCCTAAAGGCAAATTGGAGAAATATCAGCAAAACTCTTGATCAGTCTTAGAATCGCTTATACTTAGAATTATACTTAATTTGCAACATTTATTGTACATTTATTTTTTTTAAACCAGATCATTCAGCCCTGGCCAAGAGAGTCTGTCCAGATCCCTTTCTCAGAGACAGCATGAGGGTCATTTCTCAGGGTCTTCCACTCATGGACGGAGGTATTTCATTTAAATATGATCAAAAGTACAATATTGTCAGTATAAATGAAGCACTGTAAAGCGCAGTCTGAACTACAACTCTTCCAGATGTAAGAAAATGTTTGGCACAGACCTCAATAAATGTCACATGAGATATACTGTATACCTGGTCTAATATTGTTAAAACAGCTGCACAACATAAGTGGCAAAAGCACTTCTGTACTCGGCTCACTGCGGGGAAAGATAGGCAGTCAGGTAAAACACTATTTAAATATGAAAGATTTTTCATGGTTTAACTTTTTACCATACAAACACATTTTTTGGGGGTCAGTGTTTTGGGAAAGACTAAACAAAATGACAATACAACTACACAACAGGCTTTAAAAGTTTTTATTAAAACAGAAACAAATGGAACAACAGAACAAAGTTTTGTTACAGCATTAATGGCAAGCCCTAGTCAATATCATATAAGTAATAATAGTAATGTTAATAATAATATGCATAACAGTGGAGATGACTAGCAAGATATGAGACTACAGTGATATGTTTATATGAATGAATGGTGCATTGAATATAACCATAATGGAAGGAAAGGATTACAAGATGTCAGGTGAAGATATAATAAATATATATAATTACATATACATAGAAAAAAAATAATTACAAAGCATTTATAATGTTGAGCATTATAACGATAAGGTATGTGACAAACAGACATTTGATATTGTAATATGATGGAAATTGATGCTGCTAATAGTAGAATGTGACTCAAACTGAAATCCTCTTTTTTTTTTGTGTGTGTGTGTGTGTTTTCCTGTGCTGTAAAATAGGCCTTCAACTGAAACAGATGAGGAATGGAATCCGGAGTCCAGTCCTGAGCGACGAAAGAGACGCCGGCAGTCGTCGTCATCTTCTGCATCTCCATCTGCTTCAGCTACCTGAGGCAGAGGTACAGGTACAGGTACAAGTAAAGGTAAGGGGAGAGGGAGAGGTACAGGTACAAGTAAAGGTAAGGGGAGAGGGAGAGGGAGAGGGAGAGGGAGAGGTAGGGGGAGCCAGTCAGTGCGTACTGTGTCTCTTAGCACATCACAGGAAAGATGGCACATGTGGATGAAGAAGATATTGGACCTGCACAGCCTGTATTTAGGCCTGCTCGTACACCTGGGCCACAGTTGGTGACAACTGCATCTTACACAGCACTGCAGTTGTTTAATCTTTTCTTTTCAATGTCTGTGCTGCAGACCATCGTTCAGCACACCAATGTCTATGGGGACAAAAATCAGCAAGGAAGAGAAAAGCCATGGAACGACATCTCTGTTGAAGACTTCAAGTGTTACCTGGCACTTGTTGTTTACATGGGTCTCGTGAAGGTCTCTGCCCTGACTGATTATTGGAGGAGGTCCTGAATCTACAGTGTTCCCCTTCCTGCTGAGATCATGTCCTGTAGCAAGTTTCTTACCATCACAAACGCTCTCCATCTTAGCGACCCTCAGGATGATGAAGAAAACGAAAAGTAGAAGGGAACAGCAGCCTACGACCGCTTGGGGAAGATCAAGCCTCTCTATGACAACATTAGGGATGCCTGCAGGACATTTTCATCCAAATCAGAACATCTCCATAGATGAGAGGATGGTGGCATCCAAGGCGAGGTCTGGACTCAAGCAGTACATGAAGAACAAACCCACTAAATGGGGCTACAAGCTTTTTGTCTTGGCAGACTCCCTGTATGGCTACACCTATGAGTTCTACCAGAAAGACTCGGAGATAAATTGATATAACAAGCGCATGTTTATTAACAGCCCAGCAAGCATAAAAAGTTCTTTGGCGTAGGCCCCGTCCTTAGCGCGCAATGCGAGGGTAGCGGAAGCTGCATATCCTGCCTGAAGACGAAGGCAGGGGCGCAGCCGACCCCCCTGGGGGTAAAGGAAGGGACCATCCTGGTGGTGGTGGGGAGGATGAAGGGGAAGGTACCATCTTGGTGGTGGTTGGGGAGGATGGAGGTAATTGGCAGCGTCAGCATCTGCGAACTCAGACAAATGTAAGTACCAATCTTTTATACTGCGAGTGTTAGCACATGATTGGTTAGAAGTGAGGTAATACGTGACGCGCTGATTGAGTCTTCCTGGCGAACTTAACGCTAAAGCTTTCATTTCTTCGTGTATGAGGGTAAGTCCATGCCATCTCAGAAGGGGCTGAGCTATGAGTCTGTCATGGCGCTTGTAGATGAAAAGATGTTGGGCACTGGTTACAAGCTATACATCGACAACTTTTACACCAGTCCCATGCTTTTCAGAGACCTCCTCTGTAAGAAGATTTGGGCATGTGGCACCATTCGTCCGAACAGGATCGGTTTCCCAAAGACGATCACCAACAAACTACCGCGGAATGCTCCACGAGGGTCCATGCGATGGCTCAGAGAGGATGAGCTGCTGTTTGTGGAATGGAAAGACACCCGGGAAGTGCTGATGTGCTCCACATTCCACAAAGCATATGAAGGTGACACAGTGCAAAGAAGGTTGAAGAACAAAGACGGGCAGTGGTCTCAAGTGCATGTGCCTATTCCCGGTGCTGTGCTGGACTACAACAGGTTCATGGGGGGAGTGGACCTGTCGGATGCCCTCATTGGATACTACAAAGTGCTCCACAAGACATGGAAGTGGTACCGAACCTTCTTTTTCCACTTTGTGGATATTGCTGTTGTCAATGCCTTCATTTTGCATCAGCATCTGGCCAGAGCTAGGAACAAAAAACCCTTGACCCAGAAAGCATTCAGGGAAACGCTGTTCTGGAACTTGCAGGCTTAGAGTCAAGGACAGCTGCTCCTCCATCTTCAAATGATGCTTGCCACAACCCGACATACATTACAGAAGACAGCACTGCTGGACGGAGAAAGTGCAAGCTCTGCCGTCAGAAGACACCAGTCCAATGTGCAACATGTGAGGTGCCACTGTGCTTTCTGCCTAAAAGGGACTGTTACAATGACTGGCATAAGCAGGGTGGAAAATATTAATCATCTTGTTTATAATGTTCATCATTTTTCTAAAATTACATGTTATATTGTTCAAAGCATTCGATTCTAATAGTTGTTCCAGAAATGTTTCCAAGTTTAGGTGGATTAGCAGCTCAGAAGAGGGAGATGAAGCAAGAGAGCCATCGCTGGTGTGAGACATTAGCGGTCAGGTGTACACACACTTACATGACCAAGTTTTCATATTCTATTTGGACTTTGTTCTGCTTGGTTGTGATCTGCTTGTTTGCTCTCTTGCGCGCTCTCTCTCTCTCTCTCTCTCTCTCTCTCTCTCTCTCTCAGTACTAGGTAAGTACTCACACATACACACATGCATACACAGTGCTGCGAATTTTATTTATTCTGCTTAGACACCTTTTTTTTCTCTCCCCTCTTATTTGCAGTGGGTGTCTTCTGAGTCGGCGCAGTTGGAGCAAATGTGACATGCTGGCGTGAGGCAGTACTAGGTAAGTACTCACACATACACACATGCATACACAGTGTTGCAAATTTTATTTGTTCTGCTTACACACTTTATCTCTCCTGTCTTTCAGTGGCTTTGGTTTCCAGAACAAACCTTGGTAGTGACTGCCTTGATCAACATGTCTTCCTACACTTTGTAAATACTGTAAGCGGTTGCTTTTTGTTTTAGTAATTGGATATTCATAATTATGTTTTTTGTAATTTATTTGAGTAAAAACCACTGTTGCAATTACAAATGTACTTTTTTTCTTTTTATATATTTTATTCATTAGTTGTAAAACAATCACTTTTGGAATGTATACATGAAGTGAGGTTTTTTTTGTTTTTGTTTTTTGTTTGTTTTTTTACTTTTTGCTATTAGAATTGTTCAAAATAAAGAGTATTTTGTTAAAATGTTGTGCTGAAATCATTTTTTCTTGTGTAGTTTGATGGGCAGAATAGTTCTGAATTGATATACATGTATGTAGTATGTAGTGTTTACTCCTTATGTCATTTGGTAACCAGGTGTCCATTTGGAGTCTCCAAGTGGCCTTTTGGAAAGGACGCCTAGACTTTTCTTGAATAAAAGCTTACAGGAACTACATTTTTGGGAGTATCATCCTCAAATTTGAATAAAAACATGGTCAGACATTCAGTTTTATCTTTATGGTGTTTTCAGGCCTTTAACATAAAATTGTGAAGTTATTCAAAGAAATCGTGAGTCACTTTCATGTATATTTTACCTTGTTTTACTCTGTTCCTATGCTGCTTTGAGTTATAATGACTCTTGGGTAACAAAGTTTCAAGTGTCTAGTTTAAAAAAATATCAGAGTTATGAATGTGGACCATAGGGTTCAAGAGCTACAGACATTTGTATTTGGGTATGTCGTTTTCAGAAAATTCTCAAAAATAGGGGCGCTGGTTAAGAGGATAAAAAAATAAATAACTGGGCAAATAGTTTTAAAGCAGGACCAATAAAAAGGGGGGAAATCTACAGAGAAGATGAGATCTGCATTTTGGAGCCAGAGTGTGAAGATGAATAGTTCCTGTGAGAAAAACATTCAACAGCTCTCCCAATCAACCAGTGATGAGTCGTTCATGAACGATCCGTTCATTGCGTTTGTCACGTAACAAATGAACGAAAGACTTGGAAGGTAAAGTAACTATTTATGTTCCGTGTAAATGATTTTTGACTGCATTATAAATATAATGATTTCTTAATTCATAATATGATCAAGATTGCGTAGGTGGATGTTTTCGGGGAATTTACCTGTTAAAAGTATAATATTTAAAGCCACTTAAATGAAGGAAATGACTCAAAAAGATTAGTTCATTTTGATGAACGAGATCGTACAGAGAGTCAGTAAAATGATCCGAACTTCCCATCCCTACAATCAACAAAAAGATTGTGATTTCAGATTCAGAAAGTGGATTAAATTAGGATTAGTTATCAGGATTTTACTGTTGACCATTTGAGATGATCCAGGATCTAACGGTTCTTCAAAGTCAGCAATCTCAAACTTGCTCAGGAGCTTATTTGACAGAAACAAGATTAGAATGCGTCTTTTTCAAATATTTTTTCCCAGCCAGTGTTACTTTCTTACAAGAGTACCCTACAGAACCAGGGAAATTAATAATTAAAAAAATAAATATACTTGTTCTAAGTAGTCCATTATAATAGAGCCAATTTTACTCACTGAGAGATTTATTCTTGAGGGAATAATATCTTAATTTTATTGAAGCCTTACACATATCAAATACTGTAAAAACTGTTATTAATTTGTTCCTGGCCCTTAAGAAATGCGAATTGCTAATTACAATAAGCCATACTCTTGGCAGTGTAAATTGTAAAGCCTGTTCAAATACACAAATTTGTGAAAAATTTCAATAAATATGAAACGTGTAACAATCATTTATACATTTTATTTATCTATTAGATATTTCATATAATGTTGCCTGTTTTAATTATATGATGTTCTTTGCTGATCATGGTTTAAACTTTAGAGTATTAATACATCAATACAAATGTACACAGAAGGGCACATGGGTTTCTGGACGAGTGACTTACCCAGAGGTGGACAACCTCACTCTACGCACCAATGACACACACACCGTGCTGAAATGACAAGACATCAGGAGAATGAGGACATTCCAATGTCTCCCTTTTTTAGCCTCCCATTGGACATGGTAGAGCAGTTTCCGATTGACTACATGCACCAAGCGACCTGGGTGTAATGAAAAAACTCAATTTAGCATATGATATGTATTCTTCAAACCATTCATTCAAATTTAAGAAATCAATTCTCCGAATTAAACAGTATAGGGCCTTCAAAATCATGATATCAAAAGAAAATTTTGTTAAGAAACATAATTGAATACAGGTCTTCAATCTTTGGGGGAAGACAAGTGCTTTTTCTCATGTCACCATTGGCATACAATGCAACAAAAATTGCTTAAGTCAACAGATTTAACTAATAGATCTACAAATCTCTGACTCCGTGTAAAAATAAAATAACGATGCACACAAATGGAGGTGTGCACAAGTGTGCTGGATGTCCCTGCATGTTTCTGTTGTACTGAAGGGTTCATTCTAAAACATGTAGAAATTTCCCCGCACATATATAGTTAATGTATAAGTAAAAAAAATATATATCCTTAAAACAATTAAAAAAAACTACAGGATTCCTGTATAAATAAAAAAATCCTTAAAGAAACCCCCCCAAAAAAACCTGCAGGATTCCTGGAACGGAAAACAGTTTAATTCACACCTAATTAACATATGGAGCACCTTGCACTTCTCTTACAACACTGCATTTTCAAAATTATAAAGCTCCTTTAACAAAACAAAAGTGCAAACGTGCAAAACGCATTATAGTCAGCTCTGGGGAAAACGCTCACAATCCCACAAATTATCATACTATGATAAAACCATATATTTCCACATATTATTCCATATCATATACTTACCTCTCTCAACCGTTTGTACACCAAAGCCGAATGCTGCCACGCGTTGATAGAGCATGCATGCTTATTGGTAACTCGCATATATTGCCACCTATGGGTTGTTGAATATGTATTATATGTTTTCCATCCCTTCCAGGTACCCAACACTGACTGCACAACCGATTCATTTTAATTGTTAATTAATTTTGTAAATCTAGCCGATTTAGTTAACATATTTATATTCTAAAGTTTATAACTTAGATGTACTAAATTATTGTGGTAAATCACTTTTTTTTCAAGGTAACGCAAGGTATCATTATATAAATGTACATTTAAAAAATAAAATAAAATAAAATACATTTGTGCGCGTGCCATGCCCGCGAAACCTCCCAGCGGGCATATATAAGCAGGGGTTGTGACCACCAAGCGCAGAACCCGGTTTTCATTCTAAGAGGACATCCATATCTACCAGCATTTCTGAGGTACTTTTGATTAAAACCGATTTAGGTACATTACTTTTAAAACATACGAACCCCATACAAAGGTAAATGACACTTAAAACTTTGAAGTAAATAATAAAATATAATTATAGTATACTAGGCTATAAGTTAGCCCCCTACTCCGTAACCATGATAAATAAGATAAATAACTGCCGCTTTCACCCAATAAACATTTTTAATTGTCACAAAATTGAACTGTCTTTTCCAGTAAATGTAACACTACTTTTCACATAAACAATGGTTTTCCGGTTGTTTTCCCGTCCGCTATAATTAAATGCCGTTACGTCTGTGACGTCATTTAGGATAGAGAAAACCCGCTCATATTGAAATGAACTTTTTCGTTTCACCAGTCATGTCTGTGATTTATTGTTACTGTAAAATAAATAAATTATAAAATTATTAATAATACTATCTTTGCTTTTGTAAAGATACTTTGTATGGATTTCCATACTTTGTATGGAATGGGCGTTGTGGCTAGGCTGCGAGCGCGTGGGCGCACAGTGTGTACGCACCAGCTCTCACGCGCTCGCAGCCGAGAGCGAGAGACGTGCATGGCTTGTAAAGATGAGATCAGATCTATAATGAAATCGGCCATCCGTCTTTGTCATATTATTAATACCACTACATGTAATAATATTTATAAATATAAATATTGTTTTAGAAATATTGTTTTATAATTAACAATAATTATTATATTTTATTAATAATAAATAATATTTTTATATTTTATTTCAATCATTATTGTTAACAGTGTTAATAATATTTATTATTCTCTTCTCTTTTTTTTCCAGTATATATTGCCGTCTGATTATTGTAAGTGTAAATCTAGTAGTCATCCTGATTAGTCAAAAATCATCGCAGAAATTGAATGCATTTTAATTCGTACAGATATATCTCGCTCATATTAAGACATGTTTCTACTTTCTCTCCCCTTTCCTTGTGTGTCAACAGCATCTACAACACCCCAAAGGCTCTTTTAAGAACCCAATCACATAGCGACTTTGTCTTTTGTAGTATATGTTTTGAATGACTAGATAGTTTGTAAGTGTTTTTCAGACATGCATTTACCTAAACCAACCCAATGATTATCTTATTTTCACTTATTAGATTTTACAACGTTTTCAAGTGCCTCCTCCATTGCGTTTATTTTTTGGGATTTTTTTCTTGTGAGTATATTTTTTTTGACTGAGTGTCAGACACTTTCTTGTATTTAGATCAAACAGATAGGCTACATCTTTTTTTAATAATTTGTCTTAAGGATTTAAATAACTCTTTTTTTGTAATTATATTATATTATTATATTTTTCTTTTTATAGACGGTTTCATGTTTTGGTTTTTGACTCATATTGGTGAAGGAGTAAGTATTATACCATTTTATATACATATCTTTTTTTTCTTTTTTTTATTCAATCAATATTTAGGTTTAAAGTCATTTAACAATATGTGGGTAAAATGGCCATAAATTAACAATAAATCATATTGATGTTTATTTTGTTTTATTTATGTACTGATTTTTAAACTTCAAATATTTGCAATAGGCTTGCCACGATATAATACCGGTTATGAGGAACAAAATCGACAGAGATGGAGCAAGTAACGCATGTTTAAGTCAAAACAAAAGTCCTTACTATCACGTCTCAAGTCCCAGTGCACAAAAAAGGCAGTTCCTGCTAAGGATCAAGTCAAGTCACAGTACCAAGTTTGCCCGAGCTTGTGTTTATTTATATTATTTAATGTGCTTATTTTGCTTGCAGTTTTGCAAATAAAAGGTTTGTTGTATTCTTCATACAGCACTAAATAAGTGTGTTTACACAAATAAAATAATGTATATTGTGGGAAATACACTTGTCCCTTCATTTTATGTCTAAACTCTGGAAACTTGACCAATGTCTTCAATGTTGGGATATAACAAAGTTAAATAAAAAATTAATTCAGGCTTTTGTTTGTCATTAAAAATAATGGAGACCGATAAAAAAAAAAAATGCTTTACAAGTGATTTCTTATACTTTTGCTCCATCTAATGGACAAAATGAGTCTATAGACTTTATCTCTTTAGAACGGCTAATAGTTTGTAATTATAATTATTATAATATTGCTGTTAGCCCTCTGAAATGAATAAAACCAAGCAAGTTTCTTAGAATTTACTTGTTCTCCAGTTGTAAAAAGTTGAGATGAATAAAAGATATTGAATAAAAAATGAATAAAAGATGATTGACAGCATTTTAAATCTAATCGTTTGGATATATATCAGGTACAGTACATGCATGTTTTTTCTCAAAAAAAGACAAACAAAGGAAAAAGGTGTGACATTAATTGTACTAAACTACACAATATTAACAATTATTTTGATCTGTTGACAACTAACCTGTTGTGTCCTACACCCTTTTGAACTCAAACTTAAGACATTTCTAAATTAGAATGCCTACAGTTCACGAAACCTTTGGACTACATTCATGATTGTAGTCTCGTCTAGAAAAGACAGATAAGAGTTTGTTATCATCAATATTTCCTTGCACATTTACACAAAAAAGTGTTTAAAAAATAGTTGCCTTCCAATCGCACAAAAAACGGAAATATTATTATATATTTTTTTATATTATATTACTAATGTCTGTCAATATACCATTGCAGTATAACTTAGAATGATCTAACTTTTTATGTAACTAACTTTATCAAATTAGGGTCAGTCTTCAAGAGAAAAAAATATTACAATTCTCCAAGGAGAAATAAATACCAAGGAGTTATTGTCAGGGTGAAACCTCCAAACATTTGGCATCTTTGAAAATCCCTGAATGTGCTCTTTAATGGGATAGTTCACTTTAAAATGAAAATGCTGTCATCATTTACTCTCCCTCAAGTTGTTTTAAACCTGTATGAATTTCTTTCTTCTGCTGAATACAAAAGAAGATATTTTGAAGAATGTCAGTGACCAAACAGTTAACTGGTCCCATTGACTTCCACAGTATATATTTTTTCTTACTATGGAAGTCATTTGGACCAGTTAACTGTTTGGTTACCGACATTCCTTTAAAGGTGAACTAAGTAACTTTTTTACCTAACCGAACAGCTTCGGAGTCATTGGAATAGTTATATGACTTTTTTCGGGTTGAATGGTGGTTGTCGCGCAGCCCCCGAGCGCCTGTGAGCCGAAAAAACACCCTTGCAACTTTGGGCGGGCGGGCCGCCGGCCTCAGCGTCAGGAGGTATCGCGTGATATCAGGTCTCCCGATGTAAAGAATTGCTTTACGGCACTGCACATATACACAATAGGGATAGCTCACAGATGAAGTTATTAGAGGCTAGACAGACTCACGGAGGCGATTGGCATCTCACAACTTGAACTTTATTCCCCAATCAAACTCGTGTAACTGTCTGTCACCCGTTCTACCGTCCAAAGCTTTACTTGATAAACAAAAGTAGGATAAGAATGGCATCAAACTGAAATAACCCGCATACATTGGGTGTTCGCGGTGCACATACAATACAGACTGCCGACAGTTCAACAGGGCGCGCGCAGCTCTTAAAGGGGCCACACCTTTTTTCCATTCATTACAGCTTCCATCCTACTGAACAGGTACCGGTATGGAGGGCGGAAGGGATCAGACCGTGAGTGCAGAAACGGCTCTGCGCGAGTGGTATTTACGACAGTAACGTTAAATACAAGTACTCCACAGCGACTCTAGGGGGAGCTGTTTGACAAAAACGGAAAGCTGCATAGTGTGCCTTTAAGAATTTTTAATTTGTAGATATGTGATGACAAATGTTCAGCTTATAATAGCACAGAGTTTATTGTTCTGTAGCAGATTATGAGAAAGCCAGACAGAAGGCCAAAAAGGCTGAGACATCCTCCTGTCTCAATTCAGAAAACGACACCATGCTGGGAAAATTTTATCGGAAAAGAAAGTACGTTTCTTGGTTTTCGCTTTGATTATAAAACTTACACAGGAGAAGGAAATGCCCAGAGTGGGAATGTAGAGTGTGAATTTTCAGATTACAAAAATGTAGGATTAAAGGTTCACTGTGACTTTTATTTACACCAGACCAAACTCACGGTACCCTGATCGCCCAGGGCCACTCTCTGAAGAAGAGGAAGTCATTCAAAGAAGAAAGGTACCGGTTCCACCATCCCCACCGACACCATTTCAACCCATTCCCCCTGCACCACCTGCCCCAGGACCAGTTCTGTCAGGTCTGTCAAGAAGGCAGACTATTACACGTAAGCACTGATTTCGGGTTTTTACGTCTCATGAAAAGTGGATTGTTGTATCAATTGCACAAGTTAAAGTATACAAATGATGTTACACAACTGTAAATTAACAGTACATTAATGAGTTTTTGTTCCTTTTTTCAAGATTTCATATTTTCTCTGTCTCACTGGTTTCTTGTCTGTCTGTCTGTCTCTCTCTCTCTCTCTCTGCAGCAACAGAACGCCACTTGATTTCACAAGTAGAGACCTAAAAGGAGAGGCTGCTATTATTAAACAATTATTAATTAATCTTACAAAGCAGAGCTCTCTGGGTGCAGACCTGCCAGAGGGCATCCATTTGCCACTTAATAATATGTTGGACCTTCAAAGTCTTGAAATGAAGCTGAAGGATGAGGCATGCTACAGTGCACTTGGTTTTATTAAATATAAATGTATTGGTGGTGGTGGTGGTGGTGGGGTTGTATGGGCCCAGGACTGGGCCCTCATTAAATTATGGAATATTTTTTTTAAACATTTTAAAATTGGCCTATTTGTGGAAAAAAAAATGTAATATTTGAGGTACATAAAAGCTAGCTTTTTATTTGTTTCTTCCTAATTGCCCTTGAAATAGTGGCCAAGAACCCCCCCACCCCCAACACAAAAATGGTTTTGCCACTGATCAAAATTTGATGTTGTCATTTGATTTGAAGTTCAGGACGCTCAAAATGTCCGGTCAGCACAAGTCCGGTGCTCAAAAAAAGAGAAGAAGAGAAGAAGTTAAATTGAGGCCTGGGAGATTTTCTAAACAAATATTTAAAAAAAGGTGGTGACAGTGAAGCTGGAACTAGTAAAGTCAACGTAGAGCAAGGTAAGAAACAGCGCAGCCAACGTTTACGAGCCTTATCAGGAGTTTCCTGCGTTGAAATTTTTTTGGTGGCCGCCAAAGAAAATTTTTGTCGAAGCCTTATTTGATCGGTAAGTGATGTAGAATAGAATGAGTGCTGCGCCTGATAGGGCGCTTAACGAGCATAGAGAGAGAGAGAGAGAGAGAGAGAGAGAGAGAGAGAGAGAGAGAGAGAGAGAGAGA
>FLSR01000101.1:94197-216383 GCA_900092035.1 Leuciscus waleckii | reverse complement strand
GTTAATTTGTGGTTACCATGGTTTAACTATATTAACCATGGCTTTTTGTTTTTATTTGTAGTAAAACCATGGTTAATTTTCAGCACTTTTAATGAATTTTCAATTTAGATCAATTTTCACTGTTTATAAGATTCTAACTGTAACACTAACCTTAACTCTAAGTGTGGATTATTTTATTTTTTTCTTCACCAGATTGTTGAGTGCCAGATCCTCGAGGCAGAGTTGGAGATCATTGGAGTGTCAGAAGGTGACGGTTCGCTCATCCTTCTGGACAGTGAATTGGAAGATTACGCGTACCTGTTACATGTTATGTGTTTCTGGGTTCTGTGTTTTCAGTTTTTGAATCTGGTTCTGTGATCTGTTTTCCCCGGTCTGTTTAATCAGTTCATTTGTATCACCTGTTTCTTCGTTAGTCTCGTCAGCTGTGTCTAGTTTCCCTGATCTGTTCTCCTGTGTATTTAAGCCCTGGGTGTTTCAGTCTTCAGTGTCGGTTCTACGTTGTTGTATAGAGTGTGTACTGCCTGTTTTTCCCGTGTCTGGATTTCTTTTGAATTAAACCCTTGAACTGAAGTGCTCTGTCGTCCTCACCTCCTTCCTCCTGCACAACACACCCGTAACAGTACCAAGTAATTTAAGCAACTTCCAATTTCATTAAAAGTCCGGCACATAAATCGTCATGTGCTGAGACTTCAACACCTTGAGCAAGTTCAGACCGTGGATCCAATCGAGGCGGCAGAATCCCTGTGAAACAACACTGAATGAGGCTTAACATTAGTTTGTGTCATGATCATTGACTTTTATTTTGATTATGTTTTTGTTTTCTTAAGTTCTGGTTTTCTTGCTCTGTTTATGCTTTCCTTCCTTTCTGATTGTGTTCACGTTTGTTCCTTTGGTTACATATTATCTGCATCTGTCTGTCATTATGTTAGCCTGTATTTATAGTCTAATCCCTGTTATATTTAGTCCCTTGTCAGATCTTGTTTATGGTAGATGTGTTTGTTTTCTATTTCTAAGTGTTCTCGTAGGATGTATTATTAAAGACTGTTTATTCTAATCTCTTGTTGTACGCTTCTTTGCATTCCCCCCATTACATTAAAGTTTGTTTGTTTTTAAAAACTAAAACGAAAGAGAGACATGGACAAACAAATCGGATCTGAACAGTTGCGATACACAGTGTGGACCGCATACACAAATAATCGGATTTGGACTTATGAGAGAGACAGAAGTGAACATAGCCTAAAATTGATAATACACTGGGCAACTTTTTGAGCAATGTTTCTGGGTAGTGTTGCTGTCAATGGGCAACCAGGTGAGAGACAGCGATCCAGATGATCCAGATAGAAATTTCCCAGCAACACTGATCAAAAAGTTTCTGCAACAATGCTCAAAAAACACATGATTACAAATGTGATATTCATTTGATACAACAGCTCGATAAACAATTATTTTATATAAAGTAACTAACATTTTAGACACAAGGAAACTAAAATAATTGCATAAAAATACAAAGCGACAGCACTGTTTGCTTTCTGGGCTGCACATTGGTGTTTCATTACTGAATGAATCAATGACTCGCTGCTTCGTTCATGAATAAATAAGCCGTTTGAATGAATCGGTTGAATCTCAATGACTCACTCAATAAAAGTGATATTTTTATTAGTGATAATAAAAGTCACTCAATGAAGTTTAATTTTAAAGTATAGTTTACATTTTTATTTCATAAATAAATATTCAACATTATATTTAAAACAAACATTACTTTTTATTCCAGTGGGTTTATTATAGAACCCAGTTCTATAAAATCATGATGATAAATGTATGTTTAGATTTTTTATACTACAATTTTTATGAAATGTTTACAAAACACTAAATACATTAGGACGTTTTACTTTATATTTCAAAGTGCTTAATACGCAATACGCATACGCAATCTACGCATTCTGAACATGTGATCTTCTGCAATGCCCACATGTAAAACACAGACACTCCTACCTCGGTAATAAACACGGAGATGTTAGTCCCGTTCGAATCTGTACATGAAATCACAGACGTATGTTGATAAGAATTGTAACTCAAACGTTGTTTGGAAAACTAGTCCTGTCCGAATAGTCCTAATGACTCGCTGCTTCGTTCATGAATAAATAAGCCGTTTGAATGAATTGGTTGAATCTCAATGACTCACTCAATAAAAGTGATATTTTTATTAGTAATGATAAAAGTCACTCAATGAAGTTTAATTTCGCATTTAAAGTATAGTTTATATTTTTTATTTCATAAATAAATATTCAACGTTATATTTAAAACAAACATTATGAATGAATTATGCTATTCTAGATGCTGTACTAACACACACACACATATATATATATATAATATAATATATATATATATATATGTGTGTGTGTGTGTGTGTGTGTAGCACCTAGCTAATGTATTCATACTTTTTAGTCACGTCATGACTTTGCTTATTGACAACGTAACTACAACGTTGCATGCTTGTAATTTCATTACCATCATATTATTACCAACCCACAACATCGTCAGTACGTCCTCCTAAGGTTATAAGATAACCAACAACGTTCCAGATACGTACTCTATCCGTAATAACTTGGCAATTTCATGACTTACTGGCAACGAAACTGCAGTCACGGGCCCGTAACTTTATTACCATCTTATCAGACTGCATTTTTATGAAATATTGTATTAGTTTCAATTGTTTGTTTAGTATTCCGTACGTTTGAAAGACAATAGCAAGTTTAAAAGTACAAAAAACGTTCATTACTGTATCATTCCCAGCAAACATGACCCAGACCTGCAGATCATTACATCAGTCCATGACATACACAGCGTTAAAATCTGGACGTCTAATTACCCCTCTTGGATGTAGATATGAAGTTCAATATTTACGTCTAGCTTGTTTGTTTTTTTTTGTTTGTTTTTTTTTTTACATCTGTGGACGTGCAAGATGTACACAAAAATGGCAGTAAACGTTGTGATCAAATAAGGACATTAAGTTTCTTTTTTCGTAATCAAACACTAACCTCCCCAGAACGTTACAGGGATTTTTTTTTTTTGTGACAACCTTAAGGGAACCTATACATTATTATACATGTTATTTTTAGCTTACAAGTATTAATATGAAGTAATTACAATTATTTAATTTATCCAAACTATAATCAGTTAGTTCCACAAACAACTTTCACTTTCAAATAGCATTTACAATCCCACACACATATCACCAAACAAAGGTTTTTAACATCTACAGATAATGTAATATAACATGATACTCCCCTGTTTCTGAAAGGAATAGTGGGAAGAAGTATAGTTTATATTTTTTATTTCATAAATAAATATTCAACGTTATATTTAAAACAAACATTATGAATGAATTATGCTATTCCAGATGCTGTACTAACACACACACACACACACACACACACAACGTGTGTGTGTGTGTGTAGCAACCCAGCTAACACACAATGTAACAGTTACGTAATGTATTCATAGTTTTTAGTCACTTTATGACTTTGCTTATTGACAACGTAACTACAACGTTGCATGCTCGTAATTTCATTACCATCATATTACCAACCCACAACATCGTCAATATGTCCTCCTAAGGTTATAAGATAACCAACAACGTTCCAGATACGTACTCTATCCGTAATAACTTGGCAATTTCATGACTTACTGGCAACGAAACTGCAGTCACGGGCCCGTAACTTCATTATCAGACTGCATTTTTATGAAATATTTTATTTGTTTAAATTGTTTGTTTAGTATTCCGTACGTTTGAAAGACAATAGCAAGTTTAAAAGTACAAAAAACTTCATTACTGTATCATTCCCAGCAAACATGAGACACCAGACCTGCAGATCATTGCATCAGTCCATGACATACACAACGTTAAAATCTGGACGTCTAATTACCCCTCTTGGATGTAGATATGAAGTTCAATATTTACGTCTAGCTTGGATGTTTTTTTTTGTTTGTTTTTTTTTTTACATCTGTGGACGTGCAAGATGTACAGTATATACAATGAAAGTCAATTTTCTCCGATTTTTTTTGGACCCCCAAAATTCTGGTACATATTAGTACCAAGTACATAGAACCTTTTTATGGGGTGCCGTCCCAGTGATAGCTTATACCTTTTTTTTTTTTTTTTTGAGGGGGTTTTTTATTTTGGTTTTGGAAGGACTACTAGCTTGGAAATTCAATTTTTTCCTCTTGCTTTTTTTTTTTTTTTTGTTTGTTTTTTTTTTTACATCTGTGTATGTGCAAGATGTACACAAAAATGGCAGTAAATGTTGTGATCAAATAAGGACATTAAGTTTCTTTTTTTGTAATCAAACACTAACCTCCCCAGAACATTACAGGGATTTTTTTTTAAAGGGAACCTATACATTATTATACATGTTATTTTTAGCTTACAAGTATTAATATTAAGTAATTACAATTATTTAATTTATCCAAACTATAATCAGTTAGTTCCACAAACAACTTTCACTTTCAAATAGCATTTACAATCCCACACACATATCACCAAACAAAGGTTTTTAACATCTCAGATAATGTAATATAACATGATACTCCCCTGTTTCTGAAAGGAATAGTGGGAAACATACACTGCATAATATTCATCTGCATAATATGCTATAAAGGGACCAACAGTGACATAATCTGGATGACATAATAGAGGTCAAACATGAAGAAAGTGGCAAAACACTTAGGTACTCCACTCATTGGAAAAAATGATAGAGAGTCATAAGACAGTGAGGTAAGACATATAAATTATGAAAATATTTTTCATGGTTTACCATTGCATACACATTGTTGGGGCGTAATCTGTTGGGCAAGCCTAAATAAAACATTACAATTGCACAACAGAGTTTAAAAGATTTATAAACATAGGAATCTATAGAGCAACAAATGCGCATTTAGAGCAAATACTCTTTGGTTATCTGTCCTTCCTGTAACACTGACACCTTGTCCTTCCAAACAAGCCATAAGAGAAAATGATGAACAGAAATTATGCAAAATAATGATAGAGATTTTGATTACAAAATAAATAAAATGAAGTAAAAAAAAACAAACAAAACAAAAAAACATTGAGGAGCAACACATAATATGTGCTAGACAGATGTGTATTTTTTTTCCAGCAGCAACAAATAAATACATTCAAATACACAAATATACCCATAAAGGGTCACAAAAAAATATTTAAGCACCAGTTAGTTCTCAGCTCAGTTTTTAAAATTGCCCAAAAAGTGGGCTGGAGAAGGAAAGGGAACATAACAACGACTTTCTTATCCAGTTAGTATTATTCAACAAAAGTAATACAAATCAATACATTGAAAATGGTGCAATACATTTTAAATACTTTCATATGATTAGACATTACAACAGCCAAGTTGTATAGGTATGCATTTTCCCCCCACATCTGTTACTACACCAATAATGGCACTATATAAACAGGCTTTGAAAGTAATGGATCAGAAGTAATTTTTTTTAACCCTCTACAGCACAGTGTTGCCCTCAGGCAACGGTAAGTTTTCTTAAGACCCATGTTCAGTATGTTTCTTTAAATTATTGAAACCAATAAGAATGGTAAAAAGCGGCAAAAAGGTCAATAAAACAGCTGGAGAACAATTGTCACATAACATTTACCTCAGGAAAGTCATTTAATTGCATTGCACATTAGTTGGCAGAAAAAAGAGCTATAGAGAGTATTTTCCTAATTATGTGTAGACCTACTATTTTACATATTTAATATATTTTTTACTTATATCATTAAATACAGTTGTTGTTATAATAAAAAAACGCATTATATTTAATTTGAGTTCTTTTTAACCCTAAATAATACTACCAGCTGATAGGGCTCTCTGTATGTTTACAGCATTAGGTTATTTCTTGAGAAAAATCAACGCCTATCTTGTGTACCTAATATTTATCCAAATAAGTCAATATTGAATAAAATCACAAGGACTGAACTGAATTGAAATCGTGAAACTTGTCAAGCAATAAAAAAATTTAAAAAATGTAGCTTACCAGAAATTGTACCATGTAAACATTGTAAAATGTTGTCACTAAAGCTATACAATTCTGTTTAGTTACTTAAATGTTCTGACAATCACAATACACTTATTGTGATGCAAGATTTTTTTTTTTTACTCACTCCAAGCTAAACTCAAAAGTTGGCAGCTCTGATAAATATATTTAAACAAGTCGTGTGTGTGTGTGTGTGCGTGAAAACGGAACTCCTCCAAGTCTGCAAGTCCAAAAATACATTTATGGTGAGATTACTAGGCCTAAATTTGATTTAATTAACGTGCTTAATCACAGCGCGATCTGTCAAGGCTTGACTGTGAGCGCGCGAGCTGCCCCTCTGTCACACGCTGGCAGAGACTTACCTCACTTAAGACAGAGAGACATAAAAGACACGCCATTTGTCATTTTATAATAAGATAATAACAACAACAATAATATATTTCAATAATAAAAAGGCATCTTACTGTGACTTAATGTCTTAGTTGTTGGGGGGTTGTTGTAGGTCTCATCAAATGCATTGTTCTGTGTCAGTGTATTTCAGATGTTATTGCACATAATCATTAATCAGAGTTTTTTTGGGGGGGGGTTTGTTTGTTTTTACTTTCATTGTATTTCCACTGCCCGTACTCTGCTGAAAACACCTAGGCATGTGGCACCCATCCAAATATCTGGAATGGAAATTTACATTATCCCCTACATCAAATGTGACTGGACTACCTGGAGAAGTACGCTGTTGAAGAGCTGCAAGACCATGACACCATTCATTTGTCTTTCAGTGTTGATGGCCTACCATTATTTAAGAGTTCAGCGAAAGTCACGTGGCCTGTCCTCTGTGCGATCCACCTCAATCCCATTGTTGTTTTCCCTACAACATTAACTTGTGGAAACAAACCGCCATAAATGTTCTCTGCATTGTCTGCGATGCTCCAGCAAAAGCTTTTGTCCGTGGCACAAAGCAGTGCTCTGGATATAATGGCTGTGATATATGTGACCAAAAGGGTGAATGGTTCGACAGTCACCTTTCAGGACACTGAAAACCTCAGGCTAAGAACAGACGCCTCATTCAGAACATCAAAGCATCAAAGACAGCACACCACTGGTCCAGCTTTCCAAGGATATGATCAAAGGCTTCCCCATTGATTATATGCATCAGTCATGCCTGGGGGTGATGAAAAAGCTGCTGCACAGTTGGACAAGTGGAGCGAGATGTTTTTAGTTTTTTTTTAAAGGCATGTTTATAAAAGAGTTTGTTAACAGGGGGAGGTGTAGGCTACAAAATTCACATGTAAATGGTAAAAAAACAAAACCAAGAGAAAAGCCCTGATCATGTTTCAGTCATACTTGGATACGTTTACAAAGACTATTTAGGCTACCTGTCTGTGTATTACATAATAAAATAAAATAAACTTTCTATGTCATATTTTTTAGCTAGTATATATATATATATATATATATAATACACTATACTTTCACCCAAACCGAATAATTAAAATGTTTAAAATTTAAATGGGTAAATCTTCTGTAAATATTTTTTATTCATTTTCTTTTCTGGCAAAAAAAACAAAGGAAAAAAACAAAACACACTGCTCACGCTTGCAGTGTGAAACGTCTGTAAGCCCAGTCTATAAAACATGACTTTATCTTAAGACATTTGACACTGGAATAGCCTATTTTCTGTAAAGATAATTAAATTAGTGTGATTTGTATAGTATGACAAATTAATATTATTCATTATTTAAATTCTACATCTACAATTGAACTGATAAAACAAGCATGAACAACGTATTGAGACGGTTGTTCTGTTTAATTCCAGATGCCGCCATGAAATGTAAAGCTGGTCTTGGAGAGAAGGACATAGAAAGTTTAATTCTCTTAAACGTGCCGGCACATATAAATAAATGTGTTCAGGTATGAACAGCAGAGACAACAGATCACTACAATGTTCTATAGTTAAAAGCCTATCCGCCGAGACACAAGGAGAGACTCTTACAAGGCAGGTTCAAGGCCACCCACTCCAAAACCTCCACCTGCCATGGAAAGGAGAGCCTGACGCGGGAAGTTAAATATTTTGCACACAGAACTTTAATTATATAATTGACTATATGCTTTTATTATTCCCTATTTTTTTTACAGGTGTGTGCTGGGGCAGGGGTCAGGTCCTGCGCAATGGCCCAATATTAGCCGAATTGTAGAGGCAGTATCTCTGAGCTTTGCTCCATTCATCCAGCGGGGAAGGTGAAGTGGGGCGTTTCATTGCACCGCTGGGCTGCCGTTCTACACGACTACCAGGCATTCGGAGGCTGATGGGGAACTTCCCAGCACTGAGGATATACATAGCTCTGTTCATCCTATTAATTGTGCCATTTTAAACAGGTACAACAACTACAGGAAGAAGCTGGAAGCAGACGTGCTGGCTCTGAGTGTGCTCTTACCTCAGATCAGCATGGTGTCTCACACCCTGCTTCCTGTAGCCAAGCAGAAGATGTCAGTGCCCGCTGCACCTCAATCAGCACTTCCACCTTTCCCCTTTACCGTAAACCCTGACCTGTCAGGTCAGGCCATACCACGTGGGCAGCGCCATCCTCCCCCCGCATCAGCACCCGCTCTCTCTGCTCCACCGCCAGCATCTCTCTCTGCTTTACCATCAGCTGCCTTCTCTCCTCCACCGGCAGGAACATCCTTGAGCAGAATAACTTTGGGGAGGAAGAGGAAGGCAGAAGAGTTTTTAGCCCAGAAGCAAGGGCTGCCCCCTCCACAGCAACATGTACGAAAACATTACACATGTAGTCGATGTGGGCAGCCCAGAATAAAAGAGTTTGGGCACACCAGGGTGGGCAGCTTCTTCTTCTGTGCCACAGCAGAGGGAAAGACTGTGGAAGAGTGGCTGCAGGAGAAGAGAAATGAAGAAAATCCTTCATTTAAATAACTGTTTATTTGTAAATATCCTTCATTGTAAATAACTATTTATTTGTAAATATTGTAAATGTCCTTTGTTTATTTCTATTAAGTAATATTTATTCTCATTTAATAAAAAACATGTATTTATTCCAATATGATTGTTCTTTATTTCAAAAAGTTGATCTGTCTATGGTGCGCAGGGACCGCACATACAGTACGCACACGTTTATTATGTAAATACAAACTTTTATTTTGGGTGCAAATAATTGTGATTAACTAGATCATTAACTAAAAAAAGTTGGTTTAGGGTTTAGTTACCCTTTAAACCAGTGCTCGAAGTGGGGCGGTACTCACCGGTACGCAGTACCGGCACTTCTACATTTTACTCTTAAGCGTACCTGCACTTTTTCTTGCGTACCGCTACTTCTCGCATGTAGCCGGTACTCTACCACTGACAGAAAAAGCGTCAGTGTCTCGCCCGTTTCACATATACTCCGTTTGCAGTGCGTATTTTTTTCCGCACCCATGTTAACAGCTTTCACACTGCATGCGGATGCGGTCCGGCGATCCGTTCCAGGTGCGGTTCGTATACAGTAATGCAGCGTTCATTTCCGCACAGATCTATTTCTGCTGTGCTGCACGCGCTGAATTAAAGTGACAGCACATGGTTCGTGGTCAAAATTAACACAGAATGACATGAAAGTATAATAATTTCACCATAAATGCATTTAAATTAAATAAAATGTAGTAATCTCACCATAATTGTATTTTTGGACTTGCAGACTTGGAGGAGTTCCGTTTGCACGCACGACTTGTTTGTCAATAAATTGTTGTTGTACCTGCAATATCTCCAAGTTTAGTTTTTCACTGTAGAAATTTCAAATGTCATGATTTGCCAATGCAAAAGTGCAGGCCAGCTGACAGTCTTGCCTGGGCCCGGAACGAGTAATCTTAGGTGCGCACAATTCACAGCCCGCGTTAATTGAAGAGAAAAAATCTCCAAATGCTCCACGTGAAACTGCGGTCTTCCGACCTTTTGCTATCGTGTCAAAAATTATTTTGATTAATATATGCGCGAGGGACACAGAGCAAGACAGCGTTCGACGTGTTGGCTGGGGCTCTTTCTCTCTCTCTGCTCGTTATGCGCCCTGTCAGGCGATCAGCACTCATTCTATTCTATCACTCGCCGATCAAATAAGGCTTCGACGGGACAGAAATTTGCTTTGGCGGCCAGCCGGCCACCCAAAAAAATTCAATGCAGGAAAACCGCTGACAAGGCTCGGGAACATTGTATTGGCTGCGCTGTTTTGTAAGTTGACTTTACTAGTTCCAGCTTCACCGCACCACCTTTTTAAAAATATTTGTTTAGAAAATCTCCCAGGCCTCTATTTTCTTTTTCTCTTCTCTTTTCTGAGTACCGGACATTTTGAGCGTACTGAACTTCAAATCAAATGACATCAAATTTTGATCAGTGGCCAAACCATTTTTGTGTTGGGGGTGTTTTTTTTTACCACTATTTCAAGGACAATTAGGAAGAAAACAAATAAAAAGCTTTTATGCAACTCAAATATTACATATTTTTTCCACAAACAGGACTATTTTTAAATGTTTAAAAAAATTATTCCATAATTTAATGAGGGTCCAGCTGCCCTGGGCCCAGCTCCCGCCCCTCCTCCCCCCTCCTTACTAGAGAGTACCGGCACCTTTTTTCCCCCACTTCAAGCACTGAGAATATGTATAACAAGGGCTAAAAACATTACATTCTCAACATGTATATCACTTTTTTTCACAATAATGACTCGTTGTAGAAATAAGTGACTCTAAACATTCCATCACACTAGAAGGAATAAGAAAATATGATCAACAAGATATTTAACACTCACTCTCTCTCTCTCTACACTTCTCATGCCCTAGCCCAAAAATTACGTGCGGCATTTACAGCTGGTAATAACACTCTAATCTCATGGTTTTACAAACGAAATAAGACTTAAACAACATCATGTACTCTCATACACTCAAATAACAATCGACATAATGACCATTTAAAATGAATAGCGAGCTATCGCGCTGATCGCGAAACACTCATGCTAACCATGTGCTCAGGCATACTAAACTCATAGACAACACAAAATGGCATGAAACAAGAACAGAAAAATGTACATTTACATTTATTCATTTAGCAGACGCTTTTATCCAAAGCGACTTACAAAGGAGAACAATAGAAGCAGTTCAACAATATGCAAGTGCTATTACCCTTTAACCCAACACAGTACATGTACTTAAAAAAAAGAAAAAAAATTTTTTATAAAAAAAAAATTAAAAAAAATTTTAAAAAAATAAATATATAAAAAAAAAAAAAAAAGAGAGAGAGAGAGAGAGAGAGAGAGAGAGAGAGAGAGAGAGAGAGAGAGACGTGGTCAAGGTTTAAAATTAAGAGTTTTAATTGTTTTTAATCTTCAGTGAATTCAGGCCGGCAAGAATTGCAGGAAATTGAAACGGTTCTTTATCTTATTGATTTTTGTGCAGAACAAGCTTGCCCAGAGTTTTGCGCAGCCGTTTGCAGTGTGATGCAGCAGATGTTTCCTTTGCAAGGAAGTGGAGCCTGATGTTGGTGTAGCTGTCTGCAGTTCTTAATGAGAAGGAAATATGATTGTTGTATGGTTCTCGGTTGAACATGTGTGCCTCATGTTCCTTAAATGCAGAGCCACCATGGAGTTCCAGAACCTGTGTGGATAGACTGGTTTTAAATTTGCTGGCCAATTCTGAGATGTGCCTTGTGAGTAAGTGCTGTTGAATGCACCTCTCAGCTGTTTCGCAGATTTTTAGGACACTGGTCTGATAAGTCCACCTCGGGACTTCATGTTGATTTCCAAACTCATCTTGGAAAGCTCTCTACACTGAGTCCTGATAGACAGGTAGGGCAGTGAATCTTCTTTGTAGCTGTTCTGACTACGAAGCATGCTATGTATCTGACCACAGCCTCTTTAAACACGGACAGACTGGGAAGGCATGTGGTGATATTTGTTTCCGTGTTCTCTTGTGTTCAGGTTGCATGTCGCTTTGCCGAAATGAAAACATATCAGAAAGTGTTGCCTCCAGTACCACTGTGCTGTCCAGTGGAGAGCAGTTGCCACTGGCCTTGATGGCATGTCTCACTACCATTATTTTGAATGTTGACTTGAACTGCCTCGCTGTGGGATTGTTGTTGCATGCATTAGCTGAGCGAATGGCAGCACAAAACAGCTCAAGGTGGTCCTGGCTAAATTTGTAGGTCAGCAGATATAACTGCGATGTTGGTGGTCTCACATACATTTCATATAAGTGTTTAAAACTTTTTATTGCCACCAGGAAGCCAAGGAAGGCAGTTTTCTTGCCAGTTTCAACAAGGGGTCGTCCGTTAATGCCTGGCTCTTTCAATCCACTAATGTAATTGTAAGCTTCCATTAAGAATGCCATGTTGGTGTTTTCATTAGTGGGCCTCAGGGGACTTTTAAATCCCTTGGCGATGGGATTTCTGGAATTTATCAAATCAAAAAGGCGGTTGAATATCTCCAGGAATTTACATGTTGTCTCACAGCCAGCAAACTGGGGGAGCTGCAGGTGTCGCTCTCAGAACTGGAGGGCATCTGCCACACTGGCTCTTAGGGTCTGTGCAGCAAGGTTTACTTCATTTTTTGACTTTGCCAATCTATATGAGCTGATCTCAGTTTGTTGCCTAGATGTAGCCCTTCGTCCTTTTGCAGTCGGTGTAAAGACTTGATGTATTCCCATTTTATGCTTTTTCCACAGGGATCTACAATAATGCCACAGGACCCCAAGGTTTTGCGTACCACCTTTAGCATATGACAGACATCTAAGATGGCATGGATCCTTCTGTGGCCGTGCGATGGATTTCGGAAACTGGGGTTCAGGTTTGTGAAATGCAAGTCTGCTCCAAGGTCTTTGAACATGGAAAAATGTGTTGATGGATCATCACACGTCAGGGATACCATCCTCACTCCCACATCTGGTTCGGTTCTTATTAATTCGGTCCAAAGGGGGGGTTCGGTTCTTATCATTTCGGTCGATAAAAGCCCGCCCGCACTTACAATTTATTGGTTGGGTCCTTGGTGAGGCACACACGCACACACGCAAGGTCTCTCGCTCCCTGTCTCTGCCGTGCGCGCGCTACGCATGCGCGCTCTTGCTCTAGATTCTGGGAGATTTTAACTAATTTGCGGGCATCAGGGAGCGGCTGAATCCGGGAGTTCATTGGAACGAATGCGTTATAAATAAATAAATGAGCAAAACTTGGCCACTAAATATTTAATAATCAATTATTTTAATGATCACAATTAAAGTTTTAATTTTATTAAACTGAACAAGCGCAACATTCAGCATTCAATCAAATATTCTAAAAGATGTATTATTAATAATAATGTTATTTCAACATAATATCTTGACTTACTGGCAACGGAACTGCAACGTCACGGGACCGTAATTTCATTACCATCTTATCAGACTGCAATTGCTATGAAAATATTTTATTTATGTTTGTTTAGTATTCTGTACGTTTTAAAGACAATAGCAAGTTTAAATGTATAAAAAACGTTCATGACTGTATCATTCCCAGCAAGCATGAGACACCAGATCTGCAGATTGCATTAGTCAACACTACGTGTATTTTTTTTTTTACATATGTGTAACTTACGTGCAAGACGTATACCTACAGAAAAAGTTACAGTAAACGAAAAATGAATATATTCGTGATGTTTTGGTAATTTCATGACATATGTTAACGTAACTGCAACTCATAATGTGACAGAATAATATTATGACAGACATTAAAAAAATGTTTTTACCTCTTCTCAGTAATTCGTCTTATGAAATAAATGTGATTTGTTGTCAAGTTTTAAGTCTGCTGCATGTATAATTTTTTTCTGTTATGTCTCTGTGTGTGCACAGTATTATAACTTTAAAAGTAATCTTGGCAAGGAATCTTGTGACAGCTTAGGTTTTTTTTTCGGTTTCTGAGTTGGGTGTGTGTAGGCCTACATCACCAAATCTAACTTTATCTTACCTTAATCACGGTCTTGTTTGCTAAAATATAGCACCATTTTGACAGATGTCAGCAACGTTCCCTGCTGGTTATTCCCTAACTGTGATCAGTTAGTTCCACAAGCCAGAGAAAAGATTACATTATCAGGCAGCAGGGGGCGCTCATGCACAATGTTTTTAGTGTTTAGTTGTTTAGTTGTAAACATTTTCAGGGAAGGCCCCCTAAAACTACATTCAGGTCTTGATTCTTGAAGCAAATTATTAGACAACTGACAAATTGAATCCAGTTAAATTGGGGAATAGCGTTGGAAACACAAGCACATTATCAATATCACCTGACGAAGATTTACTATCCACATGTGCAGAATCATGTTGTGATTAGTCACGATTTAACAACAATTCTCTTGAAAAAAACAAACACTTTTTTCCATCATATGATAATTGTAAAATAAGTGTAATTGGTTGCAAGATTGTAGTACCAAACACTGTGTCTGAAAGGCAATCTCTTTGAAAGGTCCCTCAAAAGCAAACCAAAAACGGCGTAATATGGTACAAGACGAGATTAATGAAAACCTGGTCTAAGTGTTGAAACAGCTGCACAACATGAATAAGTGGCAAAAACACTTCTGTACTCGGCTCACTAGGGAGAGAGATAGGCAGTCAGGTAAGACACTATTTAAATATGAAAGATTTTTTGTGTTTTTTTTTTACAAACACATTTTTGGAGTCCAAAAATGTACAATAAAATTACACAAGAATTTAAAAAATGTCATTAAAGATGAACAAATGGAATAACAGAACAAAGTTTTGTTACAGCATTAAAAAAAGAAGAAATACTTGGGCAAATAGTTTTAAAGCAATAGAAGGGGGAATAGAATATATAATAGAATAATAGAATAGAATAGAATATATCTGCAGAGGAGATGATATCTGCATTTTGGAGCCAGAGTGTGAAGATGATTAGTTCCAGCTTCATGCACACAAGAGTGAGAAAAAAACATTTAACAGCAAATCAACAAAAATAAGATTCTCCGACTCTGTGAAAGGCAGTCAGGGACAGAGTTTGTCCATTTAAAATTATGAGAGCAGCTTCAACAGTAAAGGGATTTAATAAATTAGAAGCATATTGGAAACACTGTAATGTTGATTTCACTTGGCAATTATTTAGATATTAAAATTAAGATGGAAATAACAAAAAAATAATTAACTGATACATTATTACAACTTTTTCTCTACGGTGGTCTTAAGGGCTTTGTCAATCTTCTCACGGTGTTGTGTTCCATGAAACAGAGTCATACATGTTTGGAGTGACATTAAGGAAAGTAAATAATGAACGAATTTCTATTTTGGTTGCACTATTCCTATAAACATTTTTTGTCACTTGTAATAAAGAGTACATTTTATATATAAACATTTACAGATTATGAACATATTTACAGTATTTTGAGTAGTATGAATAATATAAATATAAATATCATCTGAGTTAGAGAATATTGCACTAGACAGTGGGAGTATTGCACTTACAGGCATATGCCTTGGGGGGCATGTTAAGTGTTCAGAAGGGAAATGGCCTGTGGAAAGCAACTGTTCCTGTGCCTGGATGTTCTTGTGGCCAGTGATCTGTGTCGCCGTCCTGACGGTAACAGTTCAAACAGGGGGTGTCCAGGGTGAGTGGAGTCTGTGATGATTTTACCTGCTCTCTTCCTCACTCTGGAAGAGTACAGGTCCTGGAGGGTTGGCAGGGGGGCACCAATAATCCTCTCTGCAGTCCGGACTGTCCGTTGTAGTCTCCTGATGTCCGATTTGGTAGCTGAACCAAACCAGACAGTGATGGAAGTGCTTAAAACAGACTCAATGACGGCTGAGTAGAACTGGATCAGCAGCTCCTGTGGCAGATAATAATGACAGATAAATTAATAATGGTAATAATCATCATCATCATCATCTACAGGTAAAAAAACAGGGGCCTGTTCTTCAAATGTGGATTAAATTAGACAGGGGCTCAAGATCCCGGGCCCTATGCATTGGCAGTCCTGATGGGCCCCCATGCAACATTCATGCTCCCTGCTCTCTTCACTTCCACCATCATCCTCAATCACATCTTCCCTATCATCTTTCTCTACATGAAGGATACATTTGATATTAACCTCTTATCCTAATTTTAACCTAACATAATAAAATACACTACGATGTTAGTGTTACTTAACACCTTTTAGTCAAAATGGCTAAACATGGTTTGCTTTAATTTTGAACTATATTTGCTCACCTTGTCTAAAGAGGAGGATGAAGGGTCTGTTGCTACTCCACTCCCCATGTTTCTGAAACCGAGGGCCATGTGTTTCACAATGTTAAGATCTGCTTCTACTAAATCTGACATAAATATAATGTTGACATACATTTAGCTACCAAATTATCTATAACACTGATTAGCCTAATATTGCTAATTTTAGATATTATAGCCTTTTCATTTAAAATTAAACCTGTTTCAAATTATGCTATTATAATGGTGTGTTGTATACAAACAGCATTGTCAGTAAACAGCATTGTCAGTGTACAGTTTATTAATTTAGCCTTTACCTCAGATTACATGTATAACCAAATTATCATCTGAAAGTGTATGTTCTGCTCTTTTTTTAGGACTAACGATCAGGGTCAAGCAGTTTAGCACTAGATTTCTTGTTCTAGTTTGTGCCTTTCTTTGAAAATAAATCATTTACCAATTGTTTCCCCTCATTTTGTTTTCTTTGCTTCTCCTGTCTTTACTTTCTTTTTTGGAGGCCTGATTTGGCTTTCTTTTAGAAAGACATTTCTACAGCAGAAGTTTGCACTCCATCAGATGCTCAACTAACTAACATAAACAAAATGTTAGAAAAATTTGAAAAGATTTAGTTATTCAGCCAATACACTAACTTTACATTCATCTGTCATTCATATTACATTTAATTAGGAGATGAAAATGTCCAGATAAAATAAAATATATTCCAGACTTTTCAGGAGCCCTCTCTCCCCTTGGGGCCCTGGTAATCAGTACTGGTTTTACCCCCAGTCTGACGCCCCAGAGGATTAGTTATCAAGATTTTACTGTTGACGATTTGAGATGATCCAGAATCGTTAGGTTCTTCGAAGTCAGACCATACATTTCCACATATTATTTCCTTATCATAATACTTACCTCTCAATCATTTGCACATCAAGAAAGCCGAATGCAGCAACGCGTCGAGTAATCGACAGACTGGCGTCGCAAGCTAGCAGTGTTGGTTCTTCTCTTTCAGCATCAATGCTTATTGGCGACTCGCATCGCCACCTATGGGTTGTTGAATATGTTTTATATGTTATGTATATTTCCCATCCCTTCCAGTTACTGGAACTGACAGTACAACTGATTAATTTTAATAGTTAATTAATTTCATAAATCTAACCAAATTAATTAATATTATAAAGTTTATATATATTAACTTATTATTATATAAATGTACATTTAAAAATAAATTATATATAATCTTCTGTCACAATTCACATTCTTCACATTCTTCGCGTGCCATGCCCGCGAAACCTGCCAGCAAGGGTATATAAGCAGGGTATTGTGACCACCGCGCGCAGAGCCCAGTTTTCATTACGAGTGGACATCTACTAACTTACCAGCTTTTCTGAGGTAAAGTACTTTTTACTTAACCGATTTAGATACATTACTTTTAAAACATACGAGCCCACTACAAAGGTAAATGACACTTAAAACTTTGAAGAAAGCAAATAATAAAATCTAATTATAGGATACTATATTATAGGCCTACGCAGGTATAAATAACTATAAATAACTGCCGCTTTCACCTAATGAACATATAAACATTTAAAATTGTCATAAAATTGATTAACTGCACATGACATGTCTTTTACAGTAAATGTAGCACTGCTTTTCACATAAACAATGGTTTTCCGGTTTTTTCCTTCACCAACAAATAAATACCGTTAAAAGTCTGTGTGACGTCATTTGGGATAATAGAGAAAATCCATCCGCTCAGATTGAAATAAACTTTTTCGTTTCACCAGTCATGTTTGTTATGTTATCGTTACTTTAAAATAAATACATTATACAATTATTAATAATACTATCTTTACTTTGTAATGAAAGCGCGTTGTCCCACAGGCTTGGCTGCGAGCGCGTGAGCGTGAGCGCGTACACCTAAAGAGAGCAAGAGACGTGTCTTGTAAAGATGAGAGCAGTTCTATAATGAAATACGGACAGAGCATTACAAACAGTGGCAGTAACAGATACAAAAAAGATAGACAGCATTAAAGAGTTATAGTATTCATAAGTAGTCCTGAGGTACTAATATGATTATTGAGCAGTGACTAAAAAGTCGTTGTAGAGTGACGCAGAACTACATTAAGGAAAATTAAAGTGGCAGTGCAGATGCAATAAATAAACTTAAGAGCAGCACACATTCCGATTGTATTCCTGAGTAGATCAAAGTCCAAAATGTCATTGTAGAGTGTCACTACTACTACTATTAATAATAATTAAACTCAGAAAATAATAAATGAAATATAATAAAAGTTATTATTAGTATTATTAATACTATTCATAAAAATGATGACAATAATAATAATTATTATATTTTATTAGTTACTGTTAATAGTATTAATAATTAATAGTTAGTAGTAGTAGTATTTTCAAGAATGAAAATGTATTTTACTGACTTAATATGGTTTCTTATTTGTTAGTGGGTTGTAAAGTCTCATCAGACGCATTACTGCATTCTTCTCAAGCATTTTTAGATGCTAGTAATAAATCAATAGCCTTTATTAACTTTTAGATTTTATACCATGAAAATAATTATTCTCTTCACCTCTTTTTCAGTATCAATTGCCGTCTGATTATTGTAAGTGATAAATCTAGCAGTCATCCTGATTAGTCCAAAAATCATTGCCGAAATTGCATGCATTTGAATTCTTGCTCATGTTAGACATGTTTCAATTTCTCTCCCCTTTCCTTGTGTGTCAACAGCAGCAAACTATAACCCAAAGGCTCTTTTAAGAGCCCTAGCACATAGCGACTTTGTCTTTGTAAGTATATGTTTTGAATGCCTGTCAGATACCTTCTTAGTATTTAAAAGTTTGATTTCTGTAAGTGATCAATCTACACAAACTTTTTAAGCCTTTAAGATTTACGGATAGTAAAATTCCATCAAAGTGTATTGAATAGTCCTTAAGTAAAAATATGTAAGGATTATTAAATGTTATGGAATTTTGCTATTGATTGAAATGCGTAAAACTCCTGCATTTCTGATTAGTCGATGATTAATGAAAACTGAATGCATTCTGTTGCAGCATTGTCATACATTAAAATATTAACGTCAATTAAACATGTCATGTCACTGGTTGAGCGTTCCCAAGATCTTCTTCAGTACTTTAATGGTGGATGAAACACTGTTGGTACATATCGCCACTTAACGGAATAACGGTTATTAACATCAAGACACAAATCTTCACAGCCAACACACAGATTTTCGAGATGAAAAAACAAACTCCAACCGCTGCATTAGGGAAACACGAGCAAGTGCAAAACTGAACTGATAAAAAAAATTGTCATTACTTAATGAATGCAAGTGAATGGTGATAATGTCGACACAAACTACTTTAGAAATATTTTCCTATACCAAAACACAGAGCAAAAAATAACTAATAGTGCTTTTTTTCCCCAGCCTCTGCAGTCTGATTTTTTCATAGCTTTTAATTAAACCGACTGACTGAGGTAAGTAAAACACACCGTAACATATTTATTGTGAGGAATACAATTCAGCTTTTGGATTACATGGAAGTATTATCTTATTATTTTAGACATAATACACAATGAGTGAGGAAAAGAGGGAAAGATCAAGGGAATATCTGAGATCTTGGAGAGCAGCCAAACGTGTTTTAAAAAAAATAGAAAACAGTATAACAGAAGTCAGCGAGCAAGTCCCAGAGTGTCAGACTGACTCTGAGATGCCTCAATTCTATGGAGGACCACCTGTCCACTGGAGCATCATTCACATCGGAAGAAAGCGACTGGGTGGATGACTTTGTGGAAGCCATGGACCTGGAGCAAAATGACACAACTGACCAGGAAGACAAATTATCACTTGCAACAGATCTGGCAACCTGGGCATCCCAGTTTCAAGTGAAGAGCAATGCTGTTGACCATTTGTTAAAGGTCCTTCAGCAACATGGCCACACAGATCTTCCATCCACTGCCCGTACTCTGCTGAAAACACCTAGGCATGTAGCAACCATCCAAAAATCTGGAACGGAATATTTACACTATCCCCTACATCAAAAGTTACTGGACTACCTGGAGAAGTACCCTGTTGAAGAGCTGCAAGACCATGACACCATTGATTTGTCTTTCTTTGTTGATGGCCTACCATTATTTAAGAGTTCAGTGAAAGTCATGTGGCCTGTCCTCTGTGCGATCCACCTCAATCCCATTGTTGTTTTCCCTACAACATTAACTTGTGGAAACAAAAAGCCAAATGATCTGCATTTTTTAGATGATGTTGTAGCAGACCTCAAAGACCTCCTGTCTAGTGGCATTCAATGCAAAGGTAAAAAACACAGCATAAATGTTCTCTGCATTGTCTGCGATGCTCCAGCAAAAGCTTTTGTCCGTGGCACAAAGCTGTGCTCTGGATATTATGGCTGCGATAAATGTGACCAAAAGGGTGAATGGTTCGACAGAGTCACCTTTCAGGACACTGAAAACCTCACTCTAAGAACAGACGCCTCATTCAGAAGCCAGGTTCAGCCCCAGCATCACAAAAGCATCACACCACTGGTCCAGCTTTCCAATGATATGATCAAAAGCTTCCCCATTGATTATATGCATCAGTCATGCCTGGGGGTAATGAAAAAGTTGCTGCACAGTTGGACAAGTGGTGCGAGAGGAGTAAGGCTTTCCAACAATCAAAAGCAAATGGTCACGACTAGGCTTCTTCAACTCAGAAGTGACATTCCATCGATGTTTAGTGCATGCCTCAAGTCTTGATGAGGTGGAGAGGTGGAAGGCTACAGAATTTCGCCAATTCATGCTTTACACAGGCAAGCTGGTGCTGAAAGGAATCCTTGGTGATGACATGTATCAACATTTTCTGACTTTCAGCGTTGCCATGTCCTTGTTAGTGTCACCAACACTTGTCCACAAGGCATTCAGAGTACGCAAGAAACCTGCTGCACTTCTTTGTCTGTAGAGGACGAGAGCTCTATGGAAATGAGTTCATAGTGTACAACATCCACTCAATGCTCCACATCACTGATGATGCTTTGCAATTTCATGGGCTTGACAACTGCAGTGCATTCAAATTCGAATCATACCTGTATACAATGAAGAGGATGGTACGAAGTGGAAAACACCCTTTGAGTCAGATCGCCAAGAGAATAGAGGAAAGGCAGTCATCTCCTCTTAAAAAACCCAAAGAGCGAGAAACAGCGAGTGCCAGGGACAAAGCATTCTTGCTGCATGAGAATGGCTGTGAGATTACTGATGAAATGGAGAAGGATGGAAAAGTCCTTTGCAGGATTTATCATAATCCTGTACCACTGTTCACTGAGCCATGCCACTCTTTTCTTGTGGGAGTCTACAAGTACGACAAAAAACAAACATCAATGAGATGGATCCGCAGAAAACAAGTGGAAAAGAGAGCAATCAGAATCAATCATGGAGACACTGTAACATTCATGGCCATCTTGCATCAACAGTGAATTTGTGACTGTTTAATGTGAGATATTTTATATATTCTCAGGGCTCGAGACTAACGGCGTCCTATCGACGTCCTGTTTAGGACGAACAGAAATATTATCCAGGACGCCTAAAGGAAGAAAGACATTTTTTGTGCGTGTTCACTTACTTAGAAAATGCCAAAATTAACCGACCAAGCGCTGACTACAACTGAGCGCGTCTTCTCATGCTGTTACTATAGTTACTATCACTGGCCGACTACTCACCCGGAGACTTCTTTCGCGGTACATCTATCACATGGCTTATTTTCACAGCGAAAACGGACGATAACTAAATAAAAACTAGTTTTGAATGATGAAAATGTATTAACATTTTCGTCAACTAATAAAAACTAGACAAAAATGTTAGATAGTGACGATTTGGGAAGCGATCCAGTCAGAACTGATGTCCTGCGTTTGTGGTAGATGCGCACATTTGTACTGTAATCAGGGTGGCCGTGGGTCCTTAAAAAGTATTAAAATGTCTTAAATTCAGATTCGCTAGGTCTTAAATATTTCTGGTCACGTTACCACAAAAATTTGTGAAATTTAAATTTTTTTTAAATCAGATTTTTACCTGTTTACAGATAACTACTTTAAATGGAGCTAAATAAATATTATAACATATATCAAACATTTTAATGGTGTTTTTATTAGTGACTAGCAACTAACAACTATAGATGATAATAACAAAGTACAGAAACAACATGTTTATTTTGGGACGGTTGACATTCACTTTAGGACGGTTCAAATTGTTTTTCAGGACGGTTCCAGGACGGAGGTGCAAAACGTTAGTCTGGAGCCCTGTATTCTAAATGTACATAAATATTCTAGGAGAAATGTGGAATAAATTACATTTTCAATAAAATAACATTGCTTTTGTTTTCCTTAGCATGTACTATATTGTGGAATTTACAGACGAATCATCTGTTGGAATTGTAGCAGAGTGTTGGACCTATGAAGAAGATGGGGTATAACCTTTCACAAGTCCAACCCACATCAATAATATAATCTTGCAAGTTTCAATTTACCCAATAAGTTAAAAGTTAGCTTCTGATTTTCTGTACAAATTTCAGCAACAATATAGTTATTGGCCCCCGACCAATCAGACAAAACGGGCAAAAAAAGAAGAACTCCCTGATGAGGAAAACTGGATCACACGAAAAATACGTGTTTTTTCCAGAACTGGTAAAGTTCAATATATGGCTGGATATTTTTATATTATAATTGAATAAATTATGATATTTTGATTTCCAAATTTCATTAACGTTTAATCCCTAGGTGATTTTGAGAAGGCATAAAACGAGTAAAAATGCTGAAAACAATTCCTCTGTCGAAAGTGATAATGACAATTGCTTTAAGAGGCCAACAAAAAAACCCTGCAGATTTGAAGACAGCAGCGATGGTATGAGAACATTACAAGCCCAGAAATGTCTAAAAATGAAACCGATTTTACATTAATTTCAATAAGTAAATGAAGTATACCTTTTTTTTAAGATGAGTGGGGAAGAGATCACTGGACACCAACCACAAAGAGAAAACGTCAAGGTACATCTGTAACTTACAAATGAGTAAATGACTAAACAACGTAATTAAAGCATTAAAGCCTTCAGCATTAAAGCCTTCAGCATTAAAGTAATTCACATTTTGAATACAATTTAGATGAACCCTTTGCTCGCCTCAAGGCAACAACTGAAAGAAAAAGGCCAGACAAAGGTATAATATTTTTATAACATAAGAATTAAGTAATATATGATCAGTAATATATGATCAGAATATTGACTTGCAAAAAATGGCCAATGTTAAATTTAATTTACTGATTTATTTTTACTTTTTAATGTTTTAACAGCAGAAGCAGCTAAACTTCCAATTCCACCCAAACTGCAACAAAGTAATTTTCCATACCACAGCAAATAAAGTACAATATTGAAAGGAAATATACTTTAGGGGTGTGCGATAGACAATTCTCGTTATCTAGGATTTGTTTGTTAATTAGACAGTATTTTAGAGGTTTTTTTCTTTTCTTTTTTTCTCTAGTACCTCCCAAAGCTTTTCATATTCTGTGCGGTTAGTTTGCAACTGTAGAAACAATGGAAATCACATGAATTTATAAAAGTGTTACATTTTTTAATGAAATGCATCTAAATGTTTTGCCGGCATGAGAATGCAAATATATCCTTTGGAATCACCTTGCTTTTTGAAATACAACCAAGCTCGCATATGGCTAAAATCAACAATTATGGTGCTTTTCCATTAAAAGTCTCGTCTCAGCTCGGCTCGGTTTTCGCTCCGTTTTCCATTTCAGATAGTACCTCCACAAAGTACCGGTTGTCATAGCGACACCGCAGGAAACTGCCGTGACTTCTTCTACACGACACACACCCGCTACCCACACACACAGGACAATGGAGGAAATGAAGTGTATGCTTGTTTTGGATGTTTTTGCCGTTTTTTTATTCAGGATACTCCGTCTGGCGCGTGCAATGATGACGCAGTGAATACTGACGATTCTCTCTGACCAATCAGCAGTCTGCCGTGTTTTCACGTCACATTTTAGTATCGCCTCAGCTCGCTCAGAACCTCGGTGGTACGAAAAAAAGTACCTGGAAGCAGGTAAGTGTACAACTTGTACACAGTGGAAAACCAAACAAAGGCGAGTCGAGTCGAGTCGAGCCAAGGAGAGCTGGTACTGTGTAGTGGAAAAGCGCCATTAAACAAAACAAATCGCACACCCTTAACTGTATGCAAGCACTACAGTGCGTGCAGAATTATTAGGCACGTTGATTTTCTAATCATATTTTTTTTCCATGCACATTTTACCAATTCCAAACCACATCAAAGGTAATAACTACTATTAATTCAAGAGTCACTCTCAATCTGTCTGTCTATAAAGCCTATAAAAAACAGTCTTCATGTATTTTACTTATTAAGTGGGGGTCATTTTTTCTTTACAAATTGATTCTTTACCTAATCTAAGTCTCTGAGACCCTGACACCTTACTCTTCTGGAGACTCCAGGTAGGTTGCAGTTCTGGAAAATGGTGGCGCTGGAGAGTAAAGGGTTCCTGATGGTTTCACACTTAATTCTTCACCTTAATTCCTAATTCTTTTGCAGTTAACATGTGTCTTTTCTTCTCCACCTGTTTTTATCTGACCCTGCTGACCCAATGAGCATTTCACTGTCCAATGGTCATGCCTTAACTGCAATCTCTAGTATTGCATTCTTCTTATGGGTATTTAATCATTTTTTACTTTTAAGTCTGAGTTAAATCTCTTTTTTGGCTTATTTTATCTGTAAAAGAAAACATGCCTAATAATTCTGCACACCTGAATTAAAGGCGTTTTCATTCCAGCCTTCAAGAACAATTATATATCACTTATAAATGATTAAATACAAAATTAATATAATTTATTAAGATTAATATGGTTTGGAATTGGCAAAATGTTCCTGGGAATAAAATATGATCAGAAAATCAACGTGCCTAATAATTCTGCACTGTAGTAATCTACCCTGAAAACTGATATATCTAAAGTCTTCACAGAATCTCCCCACCATCCCACATGTGACACGTCAGTTTCCCCATCGCACGATTTACCTGAAGGTAGAATTTGAATCACTTAACTTAATATGTGACCTTCTACTTAGGCTTAACAACTGTGCATTCATCTTGCTTGCAGATGTTGAAGAGCCTCCCAGATCGTCCTCAATGGCAGCTATAGATACAAATGGTAAATAAATGTATAGAGAAATTTGTAAAGAATCCGTTTAGAGCAACTTGAGCAACCAACAGATTGTTCTATGTGTTTCAAGATATTAATATACAACATATGAGACAAGCAAGTTCAATGTAATGCACACATAACTTGTTACACACAGATTAAGGGCATTGTTTTCAGTTCATTCAAGTACCTGCTATTGAAAGTTTACATACTTGTATAACAGAAAATTGTGATGTTACCTTTTCAGTGGAGAGACAATCATGGACCAAGGCTTCCAGAGAGGCTCCTATGTCAAAAGGTCTAAAAGGTAAGAGATACAACAAGACCGTAGGGCTGTACTGTCCTAGTCGATTAGTCGATTACGTTCTGGTTCGACCAAAATTCTGATTGGTCGATTTTTTGCCGCATTCATTTCATCAGTTTGGCCGCGTTTATTTCATCAGTTTTGCCGCGCTGAGGCGCGCTCATTTCATCAGGTGGAAAGCACTAACTGCTAATGGGGGTGTTTTCAGAGTACCCTTGTTTCACTGTAACAGTCTGTCTTCAGAACACCCCCCTTGTTTTCACCTTTTTTGGATTAGCCCAACCCAAGAGAGAGCGATAACAGAAGGTTTGATGCTGAATATTATTTATTTAATCGTGAGACGTTAATAGTCAGTCCTCTTCTAACATGTCAACAACAAAGAAATCGACAGTGTGGCAGCATTTTGTTAAAATTGATAACAGGAAAAAGGTCGAATGTAAAGTTTGCAAGCAACAGTTTTCCACAGCTCGACGACAAACATGACTAAAAGTGGTAAGCTCACTTGTCTGCGTTAGCTTGCCCTGTCTGTTTTGAGTAGGCTATATGAACATATCAGAATTAGCGTATTTCAATGTTTTAGTGTGATAACCTAACTTTTTTATTTTTTATTTGGAGCCTAATGCGCAATTGCGCTGTGCTGTTGGTTGTGTTAGTTTTGAGCCTAGCTGCTTTATTTTTCAGTTATGCACTTTATTTCGTTTCTGCTCTTGATCTGGTTTGTTTAATAAATATTCTTTTTTTATTAAAGTGGACGTGCCTTTTGTGTTTATTAAGAGTAAAAGCTTTAAGTTAATAGTCTATTCGTGTCTCAGCTGAGCTCATGTTCAGCCTCGCTCGGTGCGAGGACATGCACGGTGAAATGATAGCGTCTGACTGTTATAACTTATTATAACATATGACAAAAATAATTGTCTAAATTATGTTGTATATTCCTCAACAGTTCTTGTGATGATATCACTAGTTGACAACATAGTACTATTTTCGGAAATCATAAGCTATGATATTGCGCAGGTGCACGTGATGCAACGCTGTCAGAGCCGACAGACTCGAGTGTCAGACTCATTTCAGTGCAAAATAATTAGGTCAAAAACTATTTAATATACTGCAAATAGCCTATTAGTTTTTTATGTTTATTTATAATTCATTTAGGCGGACAACAAGGCTACCAAGTACTGTGCGCATCTAATTAATTAAAAAAAAAATTTTTTTTTACCGTCATTTTTAGTCGATTTTTTGTCGAAAATTTCAGGACTTCAGTCGACCAAGATTTTCTTTGGTTGAGTACAGCCCTACAAAAATGATTATACAACTGCATTTACCCTTAGTTAAATACAAATTATTTGGGGGTGAATTATTCTGTGAATATTTTACAAGTAAAAGTTCCTTGAAATATACAGGATGTATATAAAAAAAAATATATATAAAAACTCACCTTAATTGTAGAAACACTGCAGATGCTGCTGCAGAAAGTAGATAGTCTGGGAGCCTCCCAGAAGGAAATTCTACTTCTGTTGCGGAGGAACCAGGGTCGTCAAAGGGAGGACGATATCTTGGACCTTCCGACTGCTCAGTGCAAGGAGGAACTGGAGGACATTGAGAACCACCTTAAAGACTCTGAATTCCGGAAGAAGTTGGTGGGTGGCAACTTAATTCAGAGGACAAACATAAAATGTTACAATATTAGACCTTCTCTTTGCAGATTTTATATCAATATCAATGCCGAATATCATTTATAGGGTTAGGCAATTTAGAATGAAATTTTACAAATGGCTAAATAGGTTTCATATAACGAAACTGGTATGACATTTTACGACATAATGAGTACACTATTACTTTTGGTTACCTGCATGCCAAAAAACAATTCTCTTCCAGACACACCATCTCAGCCTTATTGGTGGGAACAATCCAGGAGAGTGTGTAAGGAGGATCATGCGGGCAGTGGCAACAAACAATGTGTGGAGCCACTACAGTCTGCATGGGAAGTGGAAGAAGCTGCCTCTGATCAAAACATCAGTGTGCAAGGGTATCACACGTGAGTCAATGTTCAGTTTATGAACAACAGAGATTAATGTGGTATAAGTAACAAATGTGACACCAAAATAATAAATAACCTTCCATTTTCTTTTCACAGATGAGGCTTAAGTCTATTCCCAGACTAAAATGCATGTTTGAGCTGTGTTAACTGAAAGCAACTTGCACTGGCATTATCTTACAATATGTCAGGGTACTATATGGTTATCCGGACCACACCTGACCACAACCGCTCTTGGTTGGTCGTAACCCCAGTGACGGGTAGGTTTAGGGGCGGGGTTGGGGTAGGTCTATCAGGTGCAGTCCGGATAACCGTATAGTACCTATGTCAGTGCCATTGTTTTTGTCTCAAGATGCACACTAGTAATGTTTGTTTTTTTAGCATGTTTATAAAAGAGTTTGTTAACATGTGGAGGCTACATAATTCCCATGTAAATGAACAAACAGAACAAAGAAAGCTCTGATCATGTTTCAGTCATACTTCGATATGTTTACAAGACTATTTACCTGTCTGTGTATACTAATATATATATATATACAGACCTGCCATTGAGTGGAGTCACATATTTTTGTCATTATTTTGAGAATGCAAGACACGCACAAACATGCCTCTTGAACACGAGGCATGTGTTAAAAAACCATTTTTTATTCATGAGGATATTGCATTACATATAATGTGTGCTGGTCAACTAGTCAACTAGTCTAAATAAAGAAACCTGTAGAAAACAATAAAAAAATATTTTTTTATTCTATTTTCTATTTGTGACGTGCTGTCTATGCATTTGAAAACATGCACATTTTAAACAGAACACGCATTAGCTGAATAAACGTTAGCCAATACAAACGTATTTATAGAAAACAGTTGACAATGAATAGACAGGAGTCACATAACCCAATAATAGCAAAACGAATCACTTATTCTAAAAATATCTAAGTTCGAATAAGACGAATCCGACATAATAATGAGGGCTGTATTAACGGTAAAGCGTCCGTCATATAACGAAATTAAAATGTAAAAAAACGAATGCATAACACAAAGTGCTTTCTGACATTTTGACATAAAAAACACAAGCAAGAACAAATTGTAAACTTAGTCCGTCAATTTTCATTTTACAATTATCTTTTCTCTCTGTGTGCGCGCATCCATGTTTTCTGAGAGAGAGCTCGCGCAGCACTGAGACAACGGTAGCCTACTTTTTAATCCGTAACTAACGCTCTAGTTTTCATACAAACTAAATATGTAACATAAATAGGTACTTTGCTTACTTTAAACTAGGCCGTTTACCTTCAGGAGTTAGAGGTAGCCTACCGACCGTGACAGCTGTCCTCTTAAATCAGTCAGACGGCGGGCCGCGGGAGTGGTATTCTTTATTGCTTTCGATGTTCAGTCTCTTAATGATAGCTACGCATCTGTCAATCATCGTCGCTTGCTATTTGGGAAATGAGCACAGCACTTTGATTGGTCGAACTCCGCTTATTTTGCTGTTGCTTGATTTGAGGACTGCGGGATTGACAGGGCGGGACGGGCACGTGATCGGCTCAGAATGCATTTTCAAATTGCACATTTAATTTTGCTACATTCATTGCGTGACACTTACTGGAAATGCAATCGCAAGTGTCTTAACTGTGAGTATAAATGCAATTAAGAAAAAATAACATTTAAATTACAATTTTGCCACAGTTTTTGCTTGAACATGTTAAACATATCTAATTATTTCTGTAATACATTTTAATTTTAATTTTGCAACTTATAAAGCGTTAAAATATAATGGTACATAACTTCTTGCTGAGGTTTCCATAGTGATGATTCTTGAATGTGCTCATTGAAGATTGCGAGTTACATTTGAGTATTCATTATATTGTTATTGTGTCACTTAATCACTGTTTAGCTTGACCTAGGGCATATTTTATGTAATATGAGAGTGTGGTTACTTGATTGTGTGAGATATTATGTTAATAGTTGAGCATGATCAGCCGATTACTGATTAAGTTATTTGTTTATTGTAGAACCACAATTTTGCTAACATGAGGTCTTGTGTCACTGTCAGTCTTTTTACATCAGTGCAAAACTAGGGAAGGCCTATGCAGATTAAGACCACTATTCATCAGCATGCATTGATAATCCCATGGCATGTAGCAAAAAAAAAACAAAAAAAAAGGTGCGACCAAATCATATGTTGGTGCGACCAACTGAAAGTTGGTAGCACCAGTGCAACCAGTGGAAAAGTTAGTCTGGAGCCCTGTTTAATCAGCTAATATATCTCCAATATGTTTGTTTTAATGTCTACAGTCTCAGATCAGCTCCAGCAGTAACAACAACAGCAAAGGCAGCAAACTCACTTAAGGACTTTAGTAAGAATTTACCATAACAGGTATCACATTATTGTTAAAAATCTTGATTATCTTAATTGCTGTATTTTTTTCTGTTTGCTTTGTTTTTATTTTCATTGTATAAATGTAACTCTTGTATTTTTGTAAATCAGTTTATGCCATGAAAATAGCCACAGATGCTGACATGGCATTAAATAAAACTATAGGCTACTGTACTGTACGAAACATGGGCCATGTTGATTTTGTCCACAGTTTACTATAACAGCTGTTCTTTATTATTCTGTATAACAGAGAAGAAAAAGCCATCAGGTTGGGACAACTTAAGATACTTCAGCTTCTAATCCCAGAGTTATTAATAGGTGCACATCATTTATTTTCTTTTTTTACTTTTAAACGTAAAATTTGTCTTTTCTGTTCTGTTTCTTTTTCAAAACGGCATCAATGCATTTGCTGCCGTATCGATAAAGAATCATCCGTATTGATATATTGCTGTATTGAAATTGAGCACAGCCCTATTTAAAGCCTTGTTCCATGAGCCCCCTTTTATACTTTGAGAACCTGCCCCTCCAGAGGTCTCTACACGGCCCTGGTGAAACTGGTGTTACCAAACCGGGCCCCGCACCAAATGAACATCCCTGCCTCCCACCCCCATGCTTGGGACGGCCTTGGGGCTCTCAGAAACATCATCTCTCCTGTATCCAATACATTCCCAAACCACAGATGTTTTTTTTGTTTTTTTTTATACTGTCCTGGATTCACCTTCCCTGATTCTGTGCTTACTTCCATGTCGTAATAGTAAACCTGCTCGGTTCTGTTCTCGCGGTAGATTTAAGCCCAATTTATACTTCTGCGTCGAACTCACGGCGTAGCTACGTCGTAGGCTGAACAGCCAATCACATGCGGAGAAAGAGTGAAACAATTCACTTTCATGGTGCCAGGGTTGGCGTAAACTAAACAGAAACATACCTGGTTATAGCCACCTAAACCGGCTTCATGGTATAGTGTGTATGAGTGTGTAGTTACAACATCTATCAGCAGAATGATTACACACAACACGTGTCGACAAACAGAGAACAACAAACTCTAATCTGACAAATGGAGTTCCGGTCCAGAGATATTTAACTCAGTAAAGAAAGTACACAGATACTTTTTTGGGGGATTTATAGGCCTATTTCATGTCACGTTTTTATTAACCTTGAACTTTCAGTGTTTTTCTGGCGAGTCGGAGTGAAATGTGGCGCTAGAGTCTCATGAACGCACAGTAGATCAACGGCCAAGGTCAGGATTTTCATTAAATAATACATAACATTTTTTGTTTTTCACCAAACACTATCATATTCCCTCAGAACATGTGGGATATATACGACTGTGGGATAATTGGATCATTCTGTGATACTTTTGTGTCTTTTTTAAACGCTTGATGCTCACTATTCATTGCCATTATGGATGAGCGTGAGTGGGACTTAAAAAAAAAAAAATCTCCTTTTGTGTTCTGAAAAATAAAGAACAACATACTGCATTAGAACAACACCAGAGTAAATAAGGACTTAATTTTAATTTTAGGGTGAACTACTACCCCTTTAACCCCTGCCTTGCTGGACAGCTGCACATAGCATTTTATGGTTGGCTATGTCAGAGTACTGCATAGTGAGTGTTATTCATATTTATAGCTCCCATTTTAAACAATTTATCATGCAATGTACTGAAAATGAAAATCAGAGTAAATGAAGAATCATAAGTAGGCTACCAAAATAATAATAAAAAAGGTTTCATAGCTAACTGAAGAGGAATAAAATACATAGGCCAATTACATTTATGCATTTTGGCAGACGCTTTTATCCAAAGCGACTTACATTGCATTTCAAGGTACACACATTTACATTAAGTTCTTGGGAATCGAACCCATGATCTTGGCGTTGCAAACACCTACGCTCTACTGTTTTAGCAGGAAAGATAATACTATTAAATATATTTATACAACATATAATGGCGCATTCAAGTCATGTTGGAAAGCTTGTGTTTAATAGTTGAACGCACATGAATGGCACAACAAAGTCCTAAACATTTTGTGTCAGTGAGAAATGTGGCGGAATACCATAATACTAACAGGTATTTAGCAGTGACATTGTCAAGCTTTTTAGATCAGCTGAAATACACTCAAAGTGTACTATTACCTAAAGTGCCTCCATGGTTGTTTCCCTGTATAGATATACGCGTACAATAATTAATTAAAGAAAATAAGGATTTGACAGTTGGACATTTAGTGTATCAATGCATAAAACAAAACTACAGTAACTTCTTAGAAATTTTTACAGATGGATCAAAAGATCCAGAATCTAGAAAAGTAGGAACTGCAGTTTATGTTCCAAAATACCAGGTAGCTATTAAAAAGATTATTTCAGATAATTTAATGGTGTTTAGTCATATGCTCTTTAACAGCTCCAAAAAGCCTGAAATATGGTCATTATTACTGTAGACAGGATCTAATATATTATATATTGTAACTAGTGGGTATTGTATAATAAGGAATAAACATGATCTTTCTTTGGATTCCTGCTCATGAAGGAATACAAATAAATGAGAGTGTATAAATTAGCAAAAAAAACTCATTAAAATGTAATAATGCTGCACAATTCTCATGAGCAAATCTGAAACCAAGGCAATTACTAGGAAAGCTACAAATATTATATAGCACAAAATGTGGAATAGAGGAAAAAAGGTAAGACATTTTTACAGTATTCAAGAAAATGTTAGGAAGAGGATTCACAACAACACTAAGAAGAAAAGAATATTCGATTTTAACAATACAGGTCATACTGGACTTAATGGAATCTATATAAAATTAAAAAGCATAATAATGGGTTTTGCAGTCATTGTAATGTAGAAGAGACAGTTGAACATGTTATATTATATTGTACAAAGTATGAAATTGAAAGACGAATGTTGCTTATAAAATTAAAGGGAAAAGGAATCCAAAATATGTAATTAAAAAATATGTTGGCAAGAAAACAAGGTATGAAAGATGAGGTGTTGCAATATATACAAGCAACAAGATTATATTTGAGAATATAAATAACTTACTAAGGAATGGCAAGAGTAGACCTTCCGCATTGATGCTGCACACTCCAGTTCAGTTGGTGGCGGTAATGCACAACACAATCCACCACGGACCGCTATTAGAAGAAGAAGGGCCCGGAGGAGGTAGTGATGGGAAGTCCGGGGGTGCTTTTCAATATCCCTCCTCGTCTGCTCGTCTCCTCTCTCCTCCGTCCTCCATCCTATGACCCGGAAACCGATCGAGCTCAGCCATCTTGAAGGACATCTCAATTCTCTAATTGCACCGCGAGGAGTCTAGGATCGAGGAGTTAGGAGGCTTCCTGAGGAGTCATGAGCGAGGATACACAGGTGTATCCTATGCGGAAGAGTTTTATCGACTTAAACGTGACGCACGTCTAAATTCTCCTCCCCCTTCACATCGGTCACAATCATTTTAATTTATACTTTACCTTTGCAGTTTATATAAACCACACACCTCACATATTTCAACAGGGTATTTTGCTTTATTATTATTTATTATGAATTTCTTAAATAAACAAACTTCAACAACATAAGGGCAGATCCTTTGAGCGCTGCTGATGACGCGATGAAGTGACGCTTGAGTGATCAAGTATTCCAATGTTTTAAAAAAAGTTACATTCGATTCCTCCGTCCTCGCGTCTTTTCCTTGCAGCCTTCCCTCGCATCCTACAGGAGGTGGAGCTGAGACGCGAGGAAAGGAAGCGAGGAAAGGAAACGAGGATGCACAAATAAGAAATGAGAAGCACCCATGGAATCAGAAGACTCGGCCATTACGATATTTTAAGTTACTTCTTCCCATACCTTGTTTGCCATGATCATTCTGCATTCCACTTGACCTGAAATCACACACACAAAAAAAAAAATATATATATATATTACAACTCAGTATTACATTTACACATGTCAGAATATGGTCCACTGGGACAATACAAAACCTAAACTGACTATGATCTGGAAGCTGAGCAGGAAAGGCTAACAGTAAGTTTTGAGCTGAGACACCTAACCTTAGGGGTGTAAGTTAACTGTCTGTTCATCTGGATCAATGCAATTTTCATAACCAATGATCAAAAGTATCCTATGAAAAAGGCTACTATGATGACCCCAGGCCATCCAAAATGTAGATACGTTCATTTCTTCATCAGAACACAAACATTCTATCAACTTTTATTTTATAAGCCTAATATATGCACATATATGCATTCTAGATAGCTACGTGTTGGCAAGCAGATGCAGCCAGAATATGCAATTTATCATGTTGTGTTCATATTCTAGTCTCATGTGCTTTCCTGTATCAAGTACAGTATTTACTGAATTCGTTTCTTAACAGTCTTGAGATAACGTTAGCCATGTTTAACCCTTACGAAAATGAACTATGGTTTAACCACAAAGAAAAAAAACAAGAAAAAAAACATGGTAGGCCAGCTAGGCCTATTTGTTTTTGTAGTATAACTGTGGTTATTAAAAATGGTAATAAAAATTGGTTAGTTAAAACCGAGGATATTTTTTAAGAGAAGAATTTTCAGCTTCCAGACAGTGATTCAAAATGTCCCACCATTTAAGAGATTGATTTACTGACAGATACTATCGCGTATTAACGAAGATTTTATTCACAATTAAACGGACTTTGATATGTATAACAAGTCTACGAAAGCTTGTTTTAGGTCTTTGAGGTGTGGGTTCAACTGATCTTTCTTAAAACAGATGGAAAATGTAAAGACGCATGCTACATTTTCAGTGTTTTGCCCTCCAGCTCTCGCCAGTTATGACAGAACATAATTTAAGAATGCTAACGTTAGCTTGAAAACTGTAAACGTAACACAAATGTAATATAAAATATCGTTCACATGTAACTTAGTATATGAGACTCTTACCTCAGCCGGTGATCGGTTGGCATGATGTCCGCTGACGAACAAGGCTCACAGAAAAGGGTGTTATTTCCAAAGAATCCAAACGGACTGACAGACAACAGCTCCTGCTCACGGCTGCTCTTGACGAACACGATTGCTTTGAACCACTGTTGATCTCACAGTCTACTTCACGAGAGTAGACTGAATTCAAATCTCCCGCTTGCCCAAACTCGATCCTGATCAGCTAACGTTAACCGTTGTGGGCGGGAGTAAACAGCGGAAAAGTAATGGCGGCGAATTTGAATCTGCGTCATCTCGCGCGCGCGCGCGCGCACTCACACACACACAAAGCCCTGAATGTGCAGCAACGGCAAATGCCTTTTATTTGCAAATATTTGCTGTATAATGACAAAACGGTAAAAATCTGTAAAAAAAAATACAGACAATTACTTGTAAAATTACACTTTTTTTTTACAGTGTGTGCTGTAACGGACTGTTGCTGTATAGTTTTTAAACACTGATAATATTGTTCAGCTTAATGACAATGCATTTATCTCATGCTCTAAGATAGAAAAATAAATATGCAGACAGGTAACCATGTTGTTTTGAAAATGTTTATTCCACGGAGTTCTTCACACAGTTTGAGAAAAGTATTTCGGATGTGGTCCACATCAGGTAGTCTCTGTCAAAACAGTGTTGGCTCAAATCTGTTTTGCAGATATGGGCCAGAGCAGTTTTTAGCCCTTTTTTAAATGCAGTCGGCTCAGATATGTATCACAGATTCGGGCCACACCAGTGTAGCCTATGTGAAAACAGTATCGGCTCAGATTCATATTGCAGATCTGGACCAAATCAGTGTCAGACACAGCTAATGTCTTTCGGTTACCTATGGGAAAAGTGATCTGGGCCAGATCTGTAAAATGATATAAATACTGAACTGATGGCAGTTAGAATGTTTAAGCTGAAACCTTTATCTGGCACGGATCTGGTTCACAATCAGAAAACGTCTCTAAGATAGAAACGGAGGCAAGGGGCTTAAAACGGATCCGGGCCAAATGTAATTGCTATCTGGGCAGTAAAGACTTACATCAAGAGTCTTTCCCCCTGAAATTTAGAAATCTATATTGGTGAATTTAGAAGAAATCTACAGATGCAAACAGATGGAGGATACACTCTAAAAAATGTAGTAAATGTGAGTAACTGCATCTGGTACATTAATAAATAAAACTGAGTAAAAATAAGTTTTGCACTACTTTAGCGACCCGAATGGACATTTTCTGCTTATGGTCATTTGTTTAAACAATACTGTGGTAATACTAATTAATATATATGGGTATAATAGTTCTCATGAGAATGATCTACTGATTGATGCGATAGAAGGGAAAATTCTGCTGTGGCTTAATGCTTACCCAAATGCCTTAGTTTTCATTGGTGGGGAGTTTAATATTGTACCTGATAATAATCTCGATAGACTGCCACCTAAACAGACTGCCTCTGCTAATTCTAAATTAAAGATATTAATGGATAAATTTGATATTATTGATATTTGGAGGGAAACATTTCCGAACACTAAATCCTATACTTGGAGTAACAAAAATTGTTCTAGACAGTCCAGAATAGACTACTGGCTTGTTTCACAATCTGTTAGGGACTTTAATGTTTCTGTTAGCATTCTCCCTTCACCAATGACTGATCATAAAGCAACTCTTATTCAGTCCCCTCTATCTTCAGTTATCTCTTCTTCAAAACCTAGAGCCTCTTATTGGAAGCTTAATGCTTCTTTGCTTAAGCATGATCAATTAAGGAAAAACATTTTATATTTGATTGAATATTACTGGATCAAAGCACAAAAGGAAATAAATACGGCCTCAATTGGGAACTACTTAAACATGAAATTAGCAAGTGTGCTAGGAATTTTGCCAGCCTTCTAGCTAAACGTAAAAGACTTGAAGAGGAGACTGTCATTTCCAAAATAATGACTCTTTCTGATAAAATGCAGGATGGTTTGTCAGAAGCTGAATTGGCAGAATTTATTGATCTGCAAACTCAGTTAGACTCAATGTATAAGAATAAGGCAGAGGGTGCTTTTATTCGCTCTAGAAGAAGGTGGCTAGAGCAAGGAGAACAAAGTACAGCATATTTCTTCAGAATGGAAAAGAATAATTGTACAAATGTAACTATTAACTCTTTAAATTTAAACGGTATTAGTTCTGATCCTAAGGAAATCGGCACATTTTGTGCAAACTTCTACTCAAATCTTTACAAATCTAAATATTGCAAAGACTCAGCTTTGTCTTTTTTACAGTCTAACAGGCATTATCTAATGCAGATAAGAACACCTGTGATAGTGATATATCCATTGATGAAATAATTGAGTCTATTGAAGCTCTTAAGAACAATAAGTCTCCGGCACAGATGGGCTGACAGCCGAATTGTACAAAAGTTTTGCTCTAGAGTTTGCACCTTTCTTGCTTGAAACCTATTTGGAGAGTATTGCGTCTGAGACACTTCCGCCTACTTTATCACAGGGATTACTTACCTTAATACCTAAACCTAAGAAAGACATTCTTTTGATCGATAACTGGCGTCCAATTTGTTTATTAAACTGTTGACTATAAGATATTAGCTTTGTTATTGGCCAAAAGACTTAAACCGGTTCTGAGTACAATAATAGACGAAACTCAGACAGGTTTCATCCCAAAGAGGCATATTGCTAACAATTTACGCCTTGTTTTAGATTTGTTGGACTATGATGATCTGATTAGAGACGAAAGTTTTATTCTATTTTTAGATTTTTATAAAGCCTTTGATTCCCTTGAACATTAATTTATTTTGCAATCCCTGTATAAATTCGGTTTTGGTGATTTATTTTACAAAATGTCCGTACGTTATACAAAAATGGAAACCGCTCAATTAATCTGAAATCTGGCTCTTCTCCAAGGTTTAATGTATTTAGAGGGGTTCGCCAAGGTTGCCCGGTATCGCCTTATTTGTTCTTGATGGCTGCTCAACTGCTTACTACTTCCCTGTTGAATAGTCAATTACAAGGGATTAATATAGCAGATAAACACATTATTATAACTCAGTTAGCTGATGATACCACACTCTTTTTAAAAAACGACTTGCAGATCCCTATCGCTCTTGATCTTATCAAAGTGTTCTCAAAAGCCTCTGGCCTTTCTTTGAATTTAGATAAATGTGAACTTCTTCCCTTAAAGGGATACTCCACTTTTTTGGGAAATAGGCTCATTTTACAACTCCCCCAGAGTTAAACAGTTTGGTTTTACCGTTTTCGAATCCATTCAGCCGATTTTCTAATATTTAGAAGAATATCAGTAACCAGACAGTTTCTGGTCCCATTGACTTCCATAGTATATATTTTTCCCTACTATGGAAGTCAATGGGACCAGAAACTGTCTGGTTACTGATATTCTTCTAAATATTAGAAAATCGGCTGAATGGATTCGAAAACGGTAAAACTCAACTGTTTAACTCTGGGGGAGTTGTAAAATGAGCCTATTTCCAAAAAAAGTGGAGTATCCCTTTAAAGTTACACACAGATTCTCAGACTTTTTAACTCATTTACCTCAGAAATGCTGGGCCCTATCTACTCACCATGTGACAATGAGAGAGAGAGGGACACAGGAATATTTCCTGATCAATTTAGTGTTTCTAACTCTCTTGTTCTTGCCAATTTAACTTCCTTTGCTCTTTTGTAAGAAAAAAAAAAAAAGCAGCAGGGCAGACAGGAGCAATCGATCAAAGCAAACCAAGCAAAGATATAAAGTTTGTCAGATATGTATTTAATTGAATGCATTTGGACGGAAATGACATGAGTGTGTTGCGAGGGCTTTGTTTCGCTATAATGATCGAACGCAAAACAAGCAAGTGTTTGAGATTTGAGATTTGTTACTTTCATTTTTCCACCAGTGGGTCTGGTGGACCCGCTGCATGTTTGGGTTTTTAATTCAACACACTAAAAAAATTATGTTAAAATACTTACAATTACAAGCAATATAAACTGCATATATGCTTAATATTTTCTCTTTACCTTTGTTAGATCACATTTAAGAATTGCAACCCTGTGCGGGAATGGCAGGGGTATAGCACATCCTGTGTAATATTAATGTGTAGGGGGGGTGTACAGTGTGTGGTCATTAAAAATGTGTTCAGATATATATTCTTCACAAAAATAAGCCAAGGCCAATGAGTCTGAGTTTGAAAAAAAAAGTTATATATCAGATGTTCTTGATAAAAAATGAAAACACCAAATGAGAACGCAGTAACTCCTAGCCCCGGGGCCCAGTGAGGTCTTAATGCGGCCCTGTGTACCAACGTATGTATTTGTATACACACACATATACATTTACACATACTGTATAGGTAACATTTAAACTGGATGTGTCACCATGTTGATTTGGCTCTCTGTTCTTACCAGTTATCAAATGTGCAATGCTTTGTATATGTATATCAAGAGTTTTTGTTAAAGAATTGAACAGTAAGGTTTGATTAATTAGTCATGACATTATTATGTCATTTACACACTCCCTTGTCAAAATGGGGATCATGACAAGTTTGAGAGAATTATCATTTAACAAGCAGAATAAATAAAGATTAGTTCATGTATAATGAGTTTAAATTCACACAGTAAATCTGGCACTGATATAAAGCACATTTCAACCTCTGAACTACAGTAAAGTATGAGCATCTCATGGAAGTGCTGTGTATTTCATAACCTGATGTTACGATCTTTTAAAGTCTAGGAGATGTTTCGCAACACTTATTTTATTATTACTGCTGATGGCTGAATAAAGTGGAAAAAACACATGACAGACTCAACTTAAAGAGACAAACTGGATTTTATTGACACAAAGCCGAAGCCACTAGATTCAGTTCTTAGTAATAAGGAAGTGCGCTAGTACAATGTTTAAATATATAAATGATCAAACAACAATAAAAAGTAAGAGAACCAAAAAGTGGCGCCAAAGAAAAGAACAGAATATAACAAAACAATCCTTATACTAAACCTAAACCTAACCAAAGAAAAAGGTGAAAAGAAAATTGAAGTCTTCGGTGCATCCGGCACCTAAATAAACTAACTACTAAAACAAAACATACACAGAGTGGCGCTCACTCTTAACCTAGTGTATCTAACAAATAAACAACACTACGGGCATTATGTATACCGCGGCATACTGACCTGTCGTTCTCAACCACATTTTATATTTGTCTTTTGCCCACATCAGGGAATTTAGACATTACAAATTTCCACTCAGATCGTGTCTCTGTCGCACTGGCCGTTTCAGCCACAGCACACACCAGATTCTGATAAGCAAACTGTTTCAGTCAATCACAAGCTTATCTTCTGGAAGCAAAACATCAGCTCCTAGTTCTTTCATGGTCAATACCATTCCTCCACGTTCAAAACACTAACAAGCTGTTTGTTTAATCAGATGCCTTTCTACATTTTACATTTAGCGACTGTTAATCCAGTAATACTGCTTCTGCTTACTCGATCAATTCACTTATAAAAAATATTATTATAGATCTTTCCTTCAAAAGGATTCCCTTAAGACTTCAATCTTTCAACCTTCTTTTAACCTTCAATCTTCTTACGACTTCCATCTATCAACTTTCCTTTAACTTCAATCTCCCTCATTTACTCGCACGTTATTTTCACTTTCTTTAGCACTGTGTTCACATTCTTAGTTCTTTCTCAGACGAAAACTTTAATATCGTCATTTAAATACTGTTCTACTTTCAAACCCACATCACTTTCACATTATCACTTTCTTTTACGCCCAGCGCCGCCGCTCCCACCACGCGCATCACGTGCTGTGCGTAGGGCACCAAGTGCTGAGGGGGCACCAAACATAGCCTAATGAAAAAAAAAATGTATAATAATTATAATATTATTTCATTAGCCTATAGAAATATTATTAGGCACATTTTAGCCATGTATATGTAACAAAAAAAGGGGGAACAAGATAATTTAATTGCTCTAGTCTAGAAAGTACCACCCCCGCCCCCCGTTGGATGGTCCGTGCCGGTTGTTCGTGCGGGCGCCTGACAAATTTTGACAGACAGAAGGCAACTTTTTTGGAAATGGCCCCTAAAAGACAGCAGGAGTCAGGATCTGAGAAAAGAAATAACAAGAAACTGCGAGATGATGCCCATGCATCACTTGCAGGTAAGTCCACGTTTAATCATTCTTAAATACGGGAAATGTCTGCATGTGCTGCTGCTAATCGTAATGCGCCTCGAACTTGCCGACGTTAATGTTGGCAAACTATGTTATTATAACTTATAACTTCGGTGCAAGCTAAATTGAGATTTTACTGTTAAACATTACCTATTTTACAAATAACTGAAAAATGTAACGGTTACTTTCTTTCTTTAGATATTGAGCAGTAGTTTATGGTTTATTTTGACGTGACGGTGGTTAATACTTTCTCAGTAACAGTTAACATTAGCAGTCAGTGCAGTGCACATTATGCTTTTATATTATATTATATTATATTTATCAAATAGTTGATGCTTTCAGTTTTAAATGTTTATAATTTTTTCCGGTATAAGATTCTTTGTTTGAATATTTTGTCTAATAAATGTAATTTGTAATAAATAATAAAAAAAAAAAGTATTTTGCTATTCTGTTTACTGAAGAAAAGTTTGCACTTTCAAATGTGTAGTGTGTGTTGGCTATTCTACATATGTTTACAAAGTCAGCAAAGCTGTGAAGATTTTACTTTCTCTTTTTAGTGTTCTAAAGTTTTATACTGTGATGCTGCTATTGTGTTATTATTGGTATTGAGTTATATGTTTGGTAATAAAAAAGTTAAACTGGCAAAAACAAACGTTTTTTTTTTTTCTCTGGGTCGGGGTGGGGGGCATTGTCACGGAGCTACCCTCATTTCTTTGTGACCCCTTGTTAGCCCTTTCACAAAACACATGAACACACACTTGACAGGCATCATAAAGGAATTATGCTTAGGGCACCAAAATGGCTAGAACGGGATCGGGAATAGCCCGCGAGCCGGGACTCGAACTCGGGTTGCCCGAAGCATAAAGGCGCTACATGTCGCACACTTGCCCACGAGGTTATCGGCGACGACCATACTACAAATTGCACACTTTGTCTTCAATAAAAAATGCACATTAATAGACAAATAATACTTAGCTATGCTTTGAACAAAATACTATTGCATACTATAATGTATTTTGAAAGTATACTTTCAATGCATTGTTACAGTGATCATTTCCAGTGGAAGTGGGCTGCAGGGGCTTTGTAGCTAGTTCCACCACAAGGCTACTAAAGGAGGTTGGAAATAAAGGACAGGCTCAGCGGAAGACCATCAAAGACCTTGCAACTGCTGCCGAAAGAAGCAGTCACTGGCTGTGGCTGAAGCGGAAGGAGACTGTATGGGCTGCCAAGTGACTTCATGGAGCCTCCGGTGCGACACACACCCAGGTCTGATCAGCCTGTGGTGGGCCAGCCTCGGTTGAAGGGTGTATTGTGATAAAGGCCGAAACACCCAATGAGGCCGGGGTGCATAACTGATGATGTGTCGTAGTGGAGGCACCAGGTGGTCATCCCCCAATCCAACCCCACCCAAGAGGACATCTCCAACAACAGCGCTTGCTGATTATCAAGGGATTCTAACATCTAGTCCTAGTAAGCATACTAAAATATATTTTTAATAAAGTGCAAATAAGTACACTTTTAAAAAATAAACTGAATTTTCACTTCAAGTATATTTTTCTAAAATATATTTTTAGAAAATATACTAAAGTACAATTATTTTAAAGTATGTTAAAAGTTGTATGTGGAAATGGGTAAAAGCATGATGCTAATATACTTTTAATATATTTATAATACAATTTTTGTTAGTATATTTGCAATGTATATTGAAAAAAAACCTGAATATATTTCAAATACAATAAAGTATACTTTTATAATTTATAAAGTATACTTCATAAATAATGTAATTTCCTTAAAATTTTGAATATACGGTATGCTTGTCAGGTCTACTATAATATCCTGTGTTACTGTTTAAGTCTGGTTCTGCTGTCTATCATTGCTCATCCCACCTGTTACTCCGCCATTTCCAGTGGTGGAGTGTAACGAAGTACAAATACTTCGTTACTTTACTTAAGTAAAGTACAGATGCGTGAAAAATGTACTTAAGTAGAATCAATAGTGCATACTTTTTACTTTTACTTCGTTACTTTTTGCAGCAATTATTATACTTTCTACTCCACTACATTTCTACAACATTTCGTTACATTTTCGGATCAGTTTTCCCCCTGCCAAAACAGGGATTGAAAAAAAAATCTCAATGTTTTCGGTGCTGACGAGTGCGTTCATGGTGGCGCTGCCAGTAAAGCACCTAAAAGCTGTCACAAAGAACCAGCAAAAGTAATGAATATGTCAAATATAGCAAGGAGACAACCATTTAGAAGTGACTGATTACAGATGTTCGTTATAGGTGTTTTGATGTTATTTATAACTTTTTTTAGTATTGCCATATTGATGGAATAACAGTCCATAGAGTAGTTATTTTTGGACTTTTGGACAATATCCATTACTTCTTTCTCACTAACTGCTGAAAGGAAGATGGTGTTTGAATTGTTCCCAATTTTATCAATATTTTGCTCTATTTGATCATCTGGGATTCTTGATGCCAAGTCATGGCCAATGTTTACAAAAAAATTATTAAAGCTATTAACTACCCTGTTCTTAGTTCGATATTCGCCCTGTGCATCAACAAAATATTCTGGGTAAGTCATTTTTTTTAAGCCTTTTTTGAGAATGCTATTTAATACATCCCAAGTTCCTTTTATATTAGTTTTATTATCAATCAATAATTTCTTATAATAAAATTTCTTGGCTATTCTTAATACTTCAGTTAACTTATTTTTATACAACTTATATCTATTCTCTGCTTCTTTTGTTTTCAGTTTAATGAATGATTTATAGAGATTGTTTTTCTTTTTGCATGCATTTTGTAAACCTTTAGTCATCCAGGGACATTTGAAATATTTATTATGTTTACTGTAAACTGAAACGGGGCAATACTTATCATATGAATATGTGAATATTTCTAAAAAGTTATTATAGCTCTGTCTGTGTCGGTCTCTCCATAAACAGAACTTCAGTCTTGTACTCTCAGGTCATCATTAAATGCATTAATTGCTTCTTGAGTTTGTAATCTTTTGCAGCTTACATTACAGATTTCTTTTGTTTTAGAAACATTACAGTCATATACAACAAAACGGGTAAATGGTCCGTAATATCACAAATAAGCAAACCATTAATTATATTATTTGTCAAGTTATTTGTAAAGATATTATCAATAAGGGTTGCACTGTGTGATGTGATTCTACTAGGTTTAGTTATTGTTGGAAATAAGGACATGGAGTACATTCTTTCAATAAATTCATCGGTCAGTTTATGTTTGTTTGGATTTAAGAGATCAATGTTAAAGTCCCCACAAATGAATAAGGGCTTATTAACTGTTGAAAACAGATTCTCCATCTCTCCATTAAAAGTATCAATACTTGACCCCGGTGATCTATAAACACAACTTATAATGATGTTTTTTTTTCTTTCCATTATTGATTTCTATTGTTATACATTCCATTAAATTATCAAGTGACATATTAATTAGAAGCGAATATTTTATAGTTTTGTGCACATATAGCGCGACCCCACCAACAGTTTTATTTTGTCTGTTCACGTAATGCAGATCATAATCATCCATTTCAAAGTCAATTCCTTTCTCTTGATTGAACCAGGTTTCAGAGATCGCTATCACACTGAAGGGATAAACAACATTTTGTAGATATTCACTTATTGCATTAAAATTTGTATACAAACTACTGCTGTTAAAATGAATAATAGTCAATTTATCCTCAGTAATGCAATTATTGCTGTATTGTTCATTTGTATAATAGTTACAGTTGTTGTTAATAATAGAAAAGAAATTGTTGTCAGGATCAATATCAGTCTCTGCATCATGCGTATTGTACTCAGTATATTCAATTGCACCCAGATCCAATTGACGAAGTTGTTCAATTCTCTGCAATAAGTCTGTCTCTATATAATTGTCCTTTTGACCACCAGTATGTGGCTCAGTGCTCTTGTGATAATATAAGTCAGATGTTACCTTAGTTGTTTCCAGATGACTGATGTGCATTATGATCACTGATACTTGTCCAACTCATCCATGTTTCTTACTATGAGAATTTTCGCCTCCTCTGGAGACCCATTTAACTTGATGAAGATTTTACCGTTGTTACCCATGTGTGCTGGATTTTTTCTTGTTCTCTGAGGTATCTTGCTTTTCTGGCTATGTCTGCATTCTTTTTTGTAAAGTGTTCATTTATATATACATTCGTCCCTTTGAGTTTGCGGCCTTGTTTTAACAGGGCCGTCTTGTTTTTCCTGTTGACAAATCTCAAGATGACTGCTGGTCTATCGTTGTTGATCCTTCTCGGTAGAGGGTGGCATGCTTCAATGTTATCCAAGTCCAGCTCTACTCCTTTGCTCTGGAGAAAGGCTGCCACTTGTTGCTCCACTGAGCGCACTTCCCTCTCCCCCTGCTCATCTCCGCTGTCCGAGGCTACCGCGCGCGCGTACGAGCGTGGTTTGATAGGAATACCGGTGATGAGCAAGTCGTTCATCCGGGAGTACTGCTCCAAATCGTCCACCCTCCGTTCGAGCTCCACGATCCGTTTGTCCTTTTCAAGGTTTTGGAGGCGCAGCTGTTTAACCTCCTCTAGTAATTCCAGAAGACGGCTCTGATGCGTCTTGACTGTAATCATCTCATCAGTTAGGAAGTCGAGAGACTTTTTAATATCATCGACTTCCTCTGTCTGCGTGTTCTTTTTTGGGCCCATTCCGCTGAAGCGCCACAACCCGTGACAGTCAGTTTTAATTCCAGTCTCAACACGCTCCCAAAACCTACTGTATTTTAAGTTAGATCTATTTTTCTCCTCTCATGCTTCACAAACATCACTCACAGCAGCCATCTTGGAAAGCGGCCATCTTGAAAAGTATTTTAGTATTTTAGTACTTTAGTACTGTATTTATAATGTGCACACACCCCCCGTCCAGGAGATCGTCGCATCTATGCCCGTCCGTTCGGCTCACGGCTCATCTGCTGGAAAAGAAAGACTCCAATCACTCCCTCCGGCCTCTTTGGTGATGCCGTGGAGTCAGTTACTGAACATTTCTCTGAGGCGCAGAAGCGTGAAGGCTATGAGTCACGAATTTCTCGTTCCAGCCCTCGTCGAGGTCTCTATCCTCGTCGGACCTCGTCCTGCCTAAGATCAGCTGAGCAGCTGTTCGGCTCCGCCAGCCATCCGTGGCTGCCAAGCCTTTGTCCAACGGACCATCCAAAAGGAGGAGAGAGTTTGTTGGGGGCCCCGCCCCAAGCGCTGTGTTCTGCATCATGTCCCCTCTTGTTCCTGTAGGCGACATTTGCAATGTTTGTGTGCTGTTTGTGTGAGCCCCACAATAAGAGCACATATCCCTCCACAACACTGTGTCACTCGCCCTGCCCCAAGCAGCGCTGAGTCACAGTCCGTGCCTATAGGGATCTCCCAGTCACGTGACCCCTAGCCGCGTGTCAGCCATTTTGACGGAATACTATTGCACAAGCGCACATACATGAGAATGCGGATTATCACGTTTTATGGCTGCGAATTGATTAAAATAATGAATAATGGTCACTGTATTAATTATCTTGAGCCTAGTGAAATGTTCCTATAAATATATTTTCTTTCCAACTGTGCAATCTTAATAATAAATAGGCTAAATATATTTATCCACTAAGCTGCAGCAGTCCTATGCTCGTCTTCCCATTAAGTTTTTTTTCTCTTTCTGACATTTCATACCTGTTGTTACATTTTTTTTATTAAATTGACTATAAAAGTCAGCTAACTCTTCACGTCATGTCATCATAAAAAGAAATATACAAGAGGAAGATAAAATAATAGGAATCATAGATCCATATGAAGCACCACGAGTTCTTTTTACAGGCATTAAATGTGTAGAAAAACTTCCTGACATTGAGTTTGGTGACATTTACAGCTACCTTATTCACTTCCCATCACGCTACACCGGAGCTTCATTAAAAGCATACAAAGCTTAGCAGGCTATCGGTATCATGAGTCCGGATGGGTCAGCAACTCTTTGATTTGGACGCCAGTGGGGAAGGATTTTTCAATCATCACCGCAAAGGTTGGTCAATAGTTGAATATTTCGCGACGAGCTGTATTATCACCAGCGGTTTAGCATTTTCTATTCCGTCAAGATGGCTGCTCCAAATGGCGTGACGTCACGCGGGACGTCCCTATATTGGCCTCCTGAAAAAAATGAAAAAAAACTGGCAACAGCGGCCATAGAACTTACGGTCAGTGTCAATTTCTAGACGCGTGGACAGTTATTCCAGGCGTTTCACCATGGCTACTGAGGATAATTCAAACAGGTATTCTCTTCAGTCCAGACGTAGACCACCCCGCGTCAGGCGTGGGTCCGTCACTGACTTTGCCTCACAACGCCCCGTTTTGAGAATGGAAGCGCACAGCCGCTATTTCATGGTGCCCAAGAGGGATGGAGGACTCCGTCTGATTATGGACCCGAGACCCATCAACCGAGCACTTCACTAGCGCACGTTCAGGAGGGAAGACCCTCCGTGAGCTCTCTCGTCGAGGTCTATTGAAAACCTCTTCAGGGGATATGTATGCGCGTCTTTAAAGGGGAAATGAAGCAGTCAATCAAGTTTACATGATTTACAAAATGGATTTCCACTATAATCAACAATTATATAAGAAACATGACAAATGTAAACATATAAAAGAAAAAAGAAAAACCGTTATATCTTTTGCGGCCAGGGCGCCACCATTGTGCAGTATTCTAACATGTGACGTCACGGGGTTGGTTGGCTTTAAAGGCTCTGGGCTGAGTTCAGAAAAATGCAGTGAAAGACATAAAACTTAACATTAAACTACGCATAAAAGCGTTCATCTGCTATCATATTATCATGTAAAACCTCTCATACATGTTTGCATCACACTGGCTCGTTAACAAGATGCATGTGCTGGTCGAACCAGCGAACAACTAACGTTAGGTACAGTCATTGTTAGCTAACCGCTGTAAGCATGAATAGCTAAATAACGCTAACTTAGTGTTTAGCTAGTGAAGTTTATTTAGGGTGACCATATTCCAGGACATGTCCGGCCGGGATTTCGAGACCGCCCAAAATATCCGGGATACGGCTTTTGCTTTCTCGTCGCCATTCTTTTTTTTTTTATTAATGCCGACAGTAAAATGTTGCCAGATATTGCTACGAAAAACAAGCAACAATTATAATTTTTTTTATAATAATCCGAAATAAGTTCAAAGCTTGTGTTTTGGAAATAAGATTAATATATCACGAACCCTAACATGCAACTTTCCACTTTAATAACTTCCTAAAGTGTGACATTAAATCAGAAAAACAAGTCCAGAAGACTACTGATAGAACTTACGATCAGTGTCAATTTCTAGACGCGTGGACAGTGATTCCAGGCATTTCACCATGGCTACTGAGGATAACTTTGCCTTACAACGCCCCGTTCTGAGAATGGAAGCACACAGCCGCTATTTCGTGGTGCCCAAGAGGGATGGAGGACTCCGTCTGATTATGGACCCGAGACCCATCAACCGAGCACTTCACTAGCGCACGTTCAGGAGGGAAGACCCTCCGTGAGCTCTCTCGTCGAGGTCTATTGAAAGCCTCATCAGGGGACATGTATGCGCGTCTTTAAGGTTGTATGTTTGCAACCGGCTGATTTTCACAGAGCAGTGTTTCGGTGAGTGAGTATCCTCTATCTCCTATAGTCTTCTGTCTTGACTACGGGGTTGCGCAGTTGTTGCCGCTTCGGCTGCTGACGCTGTGATTGTGTGCTGATATGTATTTATGTCGTAATGTTCCCCTGTATCCTTCAGTGCAACAGGCTATTCTGATTTAACTCCGTATATTCACAGCTGTCGGTGCTACGGCCACTGACCCTGTTTATGTACATAAGCTACTGATATGTATTTATGCCGTTATGTTGCCCTGTATCCTTCAGTGCAACTGGCTATTCTGATCTAACTGCGTATATTCACAGTCGTTGTCGCTATATGGCCACTGACGCTGTGTTTATGTACATGTATTTATGCCGTTATGTTGCCCTGTATCCTTCAGTGCAACTGGCTATTCTGATCTAACTGCGTATATTCACAGTCGTTGTCGCTATATGGCCACTGACGCTGTGTTTATGTACATGTATTTATGCCGTTATGTTGCCCTGTATCCTTCAGTGCAACTGGCTATTCTGATCTAACCGTGTATATTCACAGTTGTTGTCGCTACGGCCACTGCGCTGTGTTTATGTAGCCTACATACTGATGTTTATGCCGTAATGTTGCCCTGTATCCTTCAGTGCAACTGGTTATTCTGATCTAACTGCGTATATGCACAGCTGTCGGCGCTATTCGGCTACTGATGCTGTGCTTATCTACATACTGTATGTATTTATGTCGTTTTGATGCCCTGTATCCTTCAGTGCAACTGGCTATTGTGATCTAACTGCGTATATTCACAGCTGTTGTCGCTAAGGCCACTGACGCTGTGTTTATGTACATACTGATATGTATTTATGCCGCTAAGGCCACTGACGCTGTGTTTATGTACATACTGATATGTATTTATGCCGTTATGTTGCCCTGTATCCTTCAGTGCAACTGGCTATTCTGATCTAACTGCGTATATTCACAGTTTTTGTCGCTAAGGCCACTGACGCTGTGTTTATGTACATACTGATATGTATTTATGCCGTAATGTTGCCCTGTATCCTTCAGTGCAACTGGCTTTTCTGATCTAACTGCGTATATTCACAGCTGTCGGCGCTACCTGTGCTTATGTACAGATATGCATTTATGCCGTTATGTTGCCCTGTATCCTTCAGTGCAACTAGCTATTCTGATCTAACTGCGTATATTAACAGTTGTTGTCGCTACGGCCACTGACGCTGTGTCCATGTATATACTGATATGTCATTATGATGCTTTGCTGCTGTATTGTTCAGTACAGCCTAAGATTCTATCTGATATGCAAATCTGGTGTACTTGAGCTGAGAAGCTCATAGGTCTGCCCTGCCTATCAGCTGTGAGCACTCCCAGAGGAGCAACGCTATTGGCTGTTGTTCTACAAGAGAGCGTCAGTGATCCTCGTGGCCCCGAACTGACCAAATCAGCCCTGGTTCGCGGACCTGAGAGAGTTAATGGTGGCTCCCCCATGGCAATCCCCCTCAAGAGGGACCTGCTGTCTCAAGGCGAACGGCACGATATGGCACCCCAGCCCCGAGCCGTGGAACCTTCATGTATGGCCGCTGAGGGGACCTGAATGAGCGGGACACTCTGCATTCATGAGTGTTGGGCACACTCGCGGAGGCGCGCACCTTCTAACAGGCGCCTCTGCGCTCTAAGATGGGGAGTTTTTACAAAATGGCGCCAGGACATCGTTATTGACCAAGGGATCTGTTCCGTGCGGATGTTTGCGCTTTCTACAGCACAGAAAGGATAGCGGGAGTTGCCATCCACACTGAAGGTGCATGTGGCCGCTGTTGCTGCTATTCGTTCCCCGGTTGACGGGCAATGGATCGGAAAGCACGCTCTGGTGATCAGATTCTCAAGGGAGCGAGGATTTTGTGTCCTTTACGGCCGCCCTCCGTGCCACTGTGGGATCTAGCTCTGGTTTGAGGGCTCTATCTCTACCACCGTTCGAGCCCCTAGCTTCGATTGCGGTTAAGGAGCTTTCCCTGAAGACGGCCTTACTACTTGCTCTCGCCTCGGCGAAGCGCATTGGACACTTACAAGCGTTCTCGTTGAACGACGATTAGCATCTGTTTCGGACCGGGCGACTGCAACGTCACTCTCCGGCCGAGACCTGGCTAAGTTCCGAAGTCTCTCAATACACTGTTAAGAGAACAGGTTGTTTCCCTGCCCGCCTTATCTGCTGAGCCATCAGCCTTGCGTGACGCTGACGCTCAGAGCGCTGTTAGCCCTGTCAGGGCTTTGCGGATGTATGTGGATCGCTCGGCCGCCTTTCGTCAGTCGGACCAGCTGTTCGTGTTGTAGTGGATCTACTAAGGGACGTAGTGTTTCAAACAGAGACTTGCTCACTGGATTGTGGAAGCTATTACTTGGCTTACGAATGACAGGGGAAAGATTGTCCCCTTAACATCAGGGCTCATTCAACGAGGGTGATCACCTCCTCGTGGGCCTGGTCTAGAGGTATGTCTATCCAGGATTTATGTCTTGCTGCTGGCTGGTCTTCTCAGAACACCTTCACCAGGTTTTACAAGCTGGATGTACCCTCTGTAGCGTCGCAAATGCTTTCGGTGAGTTGAGGTTTTACTGATGTTTAAGAGCGGTTATAATTAGCTATGCAGTAGTTACCAGTATGTTGCTAGCTCTGTGCTTATGACTATTGATGCAGCTGTCACCACTAACGCCGTGGACACCTGTGTTTAACTTTCATGCTTCAGTGCTTAACCCTCTGGGGTCTGACCAATATTTCAAGGACAAATAGGAAGAAAACAAATAAAAATATTTTATGTAACTCAAATATTACATATTTTTTCCACAAATAGGCCTTTTTAATTTAAAAAAAAATCTTTTTATTATTCCATAATTTAATGAGGGCCCAGTTCTGGACCATCAGTCAAAAGACCAGCCTGACACTAAATTCATCAGCAACTGCACCCAGTGGTGAATCACTTTCTGCTATGGTGTCCACAAAGACGGTGTCATCTGGGGACATTTCATCAGAAATCATGACTGCAGTAAAGCAACTAACTGCTGATGTTAAGGCTCTCAGGATGGAAGTCGGTCAATTAAAAAGACAGTATGAGCTCAGTTTTCAACATGCTTCCTCCAGACAGAGAGGCTACTCACCTGAACGTGGTAGAGATAGAAATTGTTACTCTCCGCTCTCATCCCCAAGGAGATATCCATCGTCACCTGTATCATCTCCACATCGTCGAGATGAGTTGCACTCCTCCATCCATCGAGACGGTGACAGTCATCGAGCCTATAGACATAGTCACATCAGTATGTCTCCACATTATCGAGAACATCACATCAGCCCGTCTCCACATTATCGAGAACTCCACGTCAGCCCGTCTCCACATCATCGTGATCGTTACAACAGCCCATCTCCACATCATCGAGATCGTCACGTCAGCCCATCGCCTCATCATCGAGATTGTCACACCAGCCTGCCTCCACATTATGGTGCTCAACATGCCAGCCCTACTTCTCATCGTCATAGCCAACATGTCGGCCCGACTCTACATCATCGTGATTATTTCAGCCCTACATCTGATCGTCGCTTACATCACGCCTCTCATCATCAGGATCGTCATGTGACAGAATTACCCTCCAACAAGTTTTCTGGTGAGAGATATGGCCCACGATCTTCTACCATCTACCCACGTTTGGTGATCATCATGTCAGTTTCGACGATGGGGATGATGATCTGCAGGGAAACGTCTGGTAGCAGGTACTATGGGCCAAGTATCTGCTGAGTCTATGAGTGGGCCCAAACAAACTGAACTGGTAACTTCTGTTACTCCCACACCTTATATTTTTACTATCATTGAGAATATTGCTGTACAAGCATTTATAGACACAGGCTAGGAGATATCTTTGATTAGTGAGAATGTTGATCCCTTCTCTCATGGAAAAGCCTATTCAGAAATCCTTTCTGCTGGCAAAATCAGTGACTGGTGACATCTTGACACTCTTGATATGTTGCCTATTACTATTAGGCTAGGTGAGGAAGTGTTCTCCCATAATGTCCAGGTGGTTAGAAATGCTACACAGCCTGTTATCCTTGGTTGGGATTTTCTTAGCAAACATCACTCTGAAATTGACCTCAGGGAGAATCATTTAAAATTGTGGAACTGGACTGTTCCTCTCTTGTGTTCACAGCATATAGTCCCTCTTAGGAGTAGTGCTGTGACTTTAGAGCCCATTTTGATCCCAGCCCGGTCACAGATGAACGTTTTGGCAAAAATTCAGCCCAATATTGGGGAAAAAGAGTTCACATGCAATTATGTTGGAATTTTAGCCCCCAAAATTCAGACAGTACCAGGTATTTTTGTTACACGTAGAGTAACCTCTGTAAAAGCCGGCGTGACTTGTGTTCGAGCTATGAATCCGACAAGTCAGGATTTTCATGTTCCCTGAGGTACAAGACTAGGCGATTTCCATTCTTTAGTCTCTCACCATGTGAAGAATACACAATGTTGGAACACACAGTAGCTCAGATGCAAATTGAGCCCTGCCCAAAACCCAAGGTAGACCTCAGTCAATCTGCATTGGACAGAGAACAACAGACTCAGCTAGAGACTATGATTTTCAAATATGCAGATATTTTCAGCGCAAATTATTATGATTATGGTCGTACAGATTTGGTCAAGCATACCATCCGTACTGAGGATGTACAGCCAATCAGACAGAGGGCTTACAGAACATCACCACATATTCGAGCTGAGATGGATAGGCAAGTTCAACAGCTCCTTTCACATGATGTCATTGAGGAAAGTTGTAGCCCCTGGTCTTCCCCTGTTGTCTTGGTGAAAAAAAAGGATGGCAGCTACAGATTCTGCATCGATTTTAAGAAGCTTAATGCAGTCACTGTAAAGGACTCTTACCCCTTACCCCGTCCATCAGACGCTTTAGACAGCTTGGCAGGTGCATGTTGGTTTAGCACCATGGATTTGTCCAGTGGATACTGGCAAGTTGAGCTAGACGTTAATGATAGGGAGAAAACTGCATTCAATACTGGCAGTGCATTATACCAATTCAAGGTTATGCCAATGGGTCTCACGAATGCCCCTCCCACTTTCCAACGACTGATGGAGCTGGTGCTTCGTGGACTTCATTGGAAGGTGTGTCTTGTTTACCTTGATGATGTGCTGGTGTTCAGTCAGACCTTCAGTGAACATCTTAACAGTCTTGAGGAGGTTTTCAGTCGCTTTCGTTCAGCAGGTTTGAAATTGAAGGTTAACAAATGTCATTTTGCTCGTAGTGAAGTATCCTACCTGGGTCATGTGGTATCCAGCCAGGGCTTATTACCGGATGCTAGGAACCTGGACAAGGTCCGGTCTTGGCCTACCCCTAGGACTGTCACAGAGGTGAGAGCATTTGTTGGTCTATGCTCCTATTATAGGAGGTTTGTCAGGGATTTTGCTGCGGTTGCTACACCCCTTCATGCTTTGACCCAGAAAGGTGTTGTCTTTAAATGGTCAAGTGAATGCGAGGAGGCTTTTAGGTCGCTAAAGCATGCCCTCACGAGTCCTCCCATTGTCGCTCACCCTATATTCACACTGCCTTTTCTGCTATACACTGATGCTTCCCATGATTGTGTAGGGTCAGTGCTTGCACAGATGCAAGATGGGAAGGAACGCGTCATTGCGTATGCTAGTCACACTCTGACTCCTTCCGAAAAGAAATGGTCCACCTATGACCATGAGTTGTGGGCTGTGGTGTGGTCTGTCCGACATTTCAGACATTTCTTGTCAGAGGCAATTCAAAATTATTACCGACCACAAACCCTTGTTGTATCTGAAAAAGGCAGCAGTTGATAATGATCCGACAAGTAGAAGAGCACGTTGTATACTTGAAATGGATGTGTATGACTTTCTACACAGAGAAGGAAAGCAGCATAGTAATGCTGATTCCTTGTCGCAGTGTCCTAGCTCGGTCGTGACAGAAACAAAAGCAGTGCAGTGTGTCATTCTCGGCCATACCACTGCTGAAAGAGTCTCCTCTTCTGCTGAAGCTCCAAATGTTTGTGGAGTTCTTCCTGACATGAGTCCGACACTGGCAGTTGACTTGACTTGACCAATCAGGGCAGAGTAGTCCAATCACAACAGACTGGACCATCTGACCAACAGAGCAGAGCAGGACCTTGGAAAGGAGGGTTTTAGAGAAACCGAATCCTTGATCGAACCATTTCAGACACTGTGAAAAAAAGAGCTAATGTTGCAATTATGAGAGTTGACCTTGGATGCATGTAAACCTGTTGTAGGAGATCTTCAAAACAAAATTAGGAATTAAGAATTAGCCTTTAAATCTCCTTTGTAAAAGCTTTACGAGGCATAAATAGTCCTCACTTTAGATGAGCTCACAAAAATAGTTAACTGACAACTACTACATATTTTGTAACTACCTGAATAAATCATGAATTATAGAAGGAATACATGTTAATAAAGCATTTGTTAACACACTGAGTAACAATTACTATGTCTAAATAATATGTATAAATGTACATTTAAATCGTTTTTTAGTCATTTACTTACACTTTCTAAATTACCTTAAGAACCACTGACAACTCCTAAATAACTGGTTTGTTAATAATGTAATAATTTAGAAATGATCAATTGACATGAATAAAGTATGAAAATACAATTATTAAACACATGATATATATGCTTGTAAATCAAGAATAAAGCATTTATAGCTGTATTTATAAACTGCTTATTAATGTCTATTAATGCTTTATAAATGATGAATTAACTATTTACTAATGCTTAATTGATTCATAGCATGCAGTTATTATAAAGTGTTACCAATTATTATTTGCATTTATTAAATGTTTTTGCTAATAAAAGCATTTTAAAACTTATATATCAATTATTATTATATGTAAATAAATCTACAATTTTGTGATACACAAAATGTATGTCCCTGCCAATATTTTAGCCATGGCTGTATGTGTGTGTTCTCACTCTGTGAGACAGCTGTGCATTTAGAGCATATACTGAGGAGCCAAGACCATATCACTCTAATCATGACTTGATCACAAAATGGATTTTGTCAGAGCATGCCAAGTTCAGTAAGAGCTGCCTGAGCAAGACGCTGCACAGCTGTGCTCATGCATATACTCACTTTTCTAAACTGGAGAGCTGATGGGGATGGGATTTGAATTAAACTGAGGGATGTGTATGTGAGCGAGAAAAGAATGAATAAGAGAAATTTTCTTTCTTGGCCCTTTTGCCATGGGCAAAGCTCAGCCTCATCGTGTCTCTCTGTTCATGTTTGTAAGAGGAACGTCCCAGGATCTGCCTTTGGTTTCTTAATTTTTTTAGTTCAAACTAACAGTAGTGACACAAGCCTCATCAGCAATCTGGTTCACACCTCACCCATCCAGATATCTTCAATCTGGCCAAAGAATGCCAGGAATGTCTCAGTGTGTAATGCGGTCCTGCCCACTCTGAGGCAACGGTGGAAGGGAGGCAGGTGGGGGTGTTGTGACAGCTCTAAAACTAACCAGAACCTGTGTCCCCAACCAAGCATGGCACAGGCCACCCTTGCAGCCTAGTGGTGCAGTTTATTTATGTAGCTACTTCTGTTTTTTAGTGGACCACTGAGCGTGGGCAAGATGGGGTCTTTGTCTCCTTTTCCTCATGTCACAAGCTGTAGTCTTTCTTAATTTTATTCTAATTTCACATCTGAGGTTTATATAAAGCTTGTCTGGCTTTAGCAAGATAAAGTGTTTCTTGATAATATTACAACATAAAAGATTATTAAGAAGAATACTTTTCAGCCAAAGTGTGTGAGAATGAACAAAATGGGGAGGAAATGAGAGGAAAATGATTACACACTTATTCCTTTATTAGGGTAGTATTTCTCTTTTCATTTCAATTAACAGTATTTTCGTCATCATATGCATCAATTAGCAATAGCTTAGTAACATTTATCATTTGACACCCAGAGAGAATGCAACATGCCATATTTTATCCGTAAGTGGCTTATGTGGCATTCTTGGGAGGAGTTATGGTGTTGTGAACCGGAGCAGACTCTGGAGTGGACTCATGCGCTGGAGCAGGCTTATGGGCTGGAGCGGACTCTGGAGCAGACCCATGGGCTGGAGCGGACTGAGGCTGGGTGGCCGGCAATGCCTCCACCTGAGTGTGATGAGGAAGGAATTGCACGAAAGCTTCTTTGTGTTTCTTCATCTCCCGAAACCTGCTGACGACTGTGTTCACAGAGTCGCCAAACAGGCCGGAAGGTGAGATTATAATTAATTATAATTAATTATAAATATTTGGATTAGTTTTAGAATTTACTGTAGCAGAATTAATAGTACAATTATTTAATTAGTTCATCCAACGAACGATGATGGTGAAGGACGAGAGAGGCCAGGCCTGGATTTTATTTGAGTTTTGTTTCTGTTTTATTTTCATTTTGTATTTGTTTATTTATTTATTAAAATTTGTTGTGTTCGCCGGTTCCCGCCTCCTTCTTCCCATAACATCTAACCTTGTTACACAATTAATTCCAAAACAGACCACAGTGTCTTTAAAACATTATATTAACATACAAATAACTAGCAAAGTTTATTTTCAAACTGTAGCCTGTCTATTATCTATACTGGACCGGATGGAAACAACAGAACGCCAAATATACTACCAAAATAAATTAATAATATATTCCTCCTTTAAACGAAATCTACAGGAGGAAATTAATTCAATGTTCCACTTGTATTACAATCATAACATTCCTTTTGTAGGCTTTTTTAATTTTTTAATTTTTATTTTTTTACTAGTTTAAGATATTTTGTAAAGAGTGAAGACAAAAGTATGCATTTTGTGAAGACATCTCTCTATTCAGCTGACAAATTGTTACGGTAGTTTACAGCACACACTGAGACAAAGGAGTTTTTAAACACAAACAGTCTTTATTCTCAAACCAAGACTCAGGACATCACTGGACACAGGACTAAGTAACTTAAACCACACATAAAGCAAACAAGAACCCACAACGGACTAGACACAGGTGACAGCCATATGTAACTATAGAAAGAAATAAGAACATAATCAGTAACCAAGGAAACCAAAACTAAACAGAGTGGAGAAACAGGAACTAAAGGAAACAGAACAGAATGTCAAAATAAAAGCCCACATAACAGAACTTAACCGTGCCACATACAGTATATCACAACAATCTTCCCAATAATACCTGAACATTACAGAAGAGCATATGACGTTGTATGGTGTTAAGTGTGTAAGGTTAAGTTATAGTATAAAGAAATTAATTTCAGAATACATGGTAAATACATTTTTACATGATTTCAATGACAAATAACATGATTTCATAAAAAACAATTCAAAGGCAATTCTTCATTTAAACCATTAGGATATACTGTTTGAAGTGTATAAATCCAAAATGCCTCTCGCTGAAGAAGGTAACGCTCCCTATTTCCACCCCGTTGAAAAGGTTTAACTAACTCAATGCCTTGAAATTTCAAAGTACAGATATCATGTCCAAACTCATTAAAATGTCTCGCCACGGGTGACTTGATATCATGATTGCGTATGTTACTTTTGTGTTCGTGTAATCTTGTTCTTAACTCTCTTTTTGTTTTACCAACATAACAGAGCCCACATGGGCATTTGAGCAAGTAAACAACAAAGGACGTACGGCAAGTAATTCTCCCTCTCACAGAGAATGTCTTGCCGGTCCGTGGATGTGAAAAGGAATTACCCATAATCATCGCATTACAATTAATGCAACTCCTACAAGGGAAATTGCCCGGATCAAGGGCTGTAAGCCAATTGGTAGGCGAAGTGTAAGAATCAGCTCTAACCAGCATATCTCTCAAATTACGTGATCTCTTATAAGCAAAAAGCGGAGGGTTTTGAAAAGTCTGGCCGATCTGTGTGTCACTCGATAAAATATGCCAATGTTTATTCACTATTGACTTGATCTTACCCGAAAGGGGAGAAAATGTCGTAGATAAGACAACTCGATTATCTGAAATGACTGTTTTTTTCTTAAAAAGTGATTCACGTTCAATACCACGTACCCTGTCCAAACTCGAGTCGAGATTCATATTATCGTAACCTTTTGAAAGGAACCGGTTATATACTACTTTCACCTGGTTTTCAAATTCTTCATCAGTACTACAAATCCTTCTTATACGCAAAAACTGACTATACGGGAGGCTTTTTTTCATAGATGGAGGGTGATAACTTTTAGAATGTAAAAAATTATTCTTATCTGTGGATTTACGATATACTGTCGTCTGAAGAGTCTGTCCAGTAGATCTAAAAACCTTAACATCAAGAAACGATATAGAAGACATACTGTATTCCAATGAAAATCGTATGGAGTCAATTCTGGAATTTAAGAATTCGTGAAATTGATTAAGTTCTTCAATTGTTCCACTAAAAACGAAATCAATTAAATTTATTATTATTATTATTTATTTTTATTTTTTTTTGAGAGGCTGTCACTATTGTATTTTTGCATTCCAGATTCATGAGGGTTTTTTTTGTATTTACCATGTATTCTGAAATTAATTTGTTTATATTTATTTACTTATTTTTTTACTTTTTGTTTTTGTATAAATTGTTCATAAGGGTCAAATGGACATTACATATGGTATGTTGTGTTGTGTTATTCCTGGTGTTTCCACAATGTTGGTAACTTGATGCACCTGAAGGTGCTGATGATTTGCGGAATGCGGTTCACCTGTGATGTGTTTTTTTTAAAACAATCTTTTCGGTGTTTCCCAGTACACACTGATGATGGCTTAGGCCGAAACGCGTCTGTGAGGACATAGTAATAATACATTTATGAAAATATAACTTGAGAGTGCGGTTTTTCATCTTTATTTTGATAAACGTCTTTATTACTCGCACCCATAAATTATTTTGGGAGTTGAGCGCGCCTGCTCTTAATACTAAGTTATAAATTAAGTAATTGTTCATAACGAATTGTTTAAAAAAAATTCAAATTTATTTATGAATTCATTATAATAAAAAAGTCAATTGATTTGATCATGTATAAAATAAATTACATTATTAATAAATAGATTAATAAAAGGACCATTTGCCTCTAATTAAAATTTTGGATTTTCACAATAGGGTGGTATTTTATTCCTTAAACTGGACTAACAGATAAACAAATCTCAATGCAAAGCAAAGTTGACACCTAAATTCTAAAAAGTTTTAAAATTATAGTGAGAAAGCTGTGATCAGTGATACATGTGCAACACATGTACATCCAGTTTCAATTGTACACACAAGCTGGACTAACTGGGATAACAGTGTTAGTGGCTGTTTGCTTCGGTGTGGGGGCTTCCTGTCTAGACTGGAGGAGATAGGTTAATGAAAACTCAGAACCGTCAAAGAACGCTGTCTGCAGTATCAGTCTATGAAACTGACCCTCACCAACCTTGCTGTCACAGAGAATTGTGCACTGCTCTAGTGTTCATGCCATCTACACAGCGACTTAAGATTTTCCGTTGTGGAATTTCAGTACCCCTCCCCCGACCTCTGATGCACTAACTTTGGGGGAGGAGAACCATTTATGAGATGTTCATAGAATAAATGGTGGTCAACAGTTCAGCATGTTGGCCCGAGGTGTTCTGTAAATATAGATGACTGCAGCCAGCCACAGAGAAAATGCGTGAGTGTCTGAAGAAGCAGCAGCAGCCACCATGGCCAAGAGAGCACCTGGACGATGTTAATCACAGACTAATATAAACATTTCCCGGCTGAACATTCGACAGAGCTATTTGCTTCAACACAGCTCACTATCCCTCACCATAATCCTACACACACACTCTAACACCCAATGTACACACTGCGCCTCAAGCCGTTCATCTTGCCAACATGTTTCAAACTAGTGTCTGTGATTTCAGCACTGTTAGTCAAGCACTTAATCATGGTGGTTGCTGGACATCTGTTCTCATACTTCTCACAGTATGCTTTACAAATAGTTATATTATGCAGTCTAAAATACTACACAAGCAAGTAGACAAAATTGTCTAGAAGCTGCACAACCAACACAACACTGAGTTTAGAGCGCAACTCAAGCCTAACCACCAATTCAGATAACATTAGTCTGAGTTCATGCTCTTAAAGAGTCTTAGTTAACTACATATTGAATTAACTTGTGACGATACACTTAGCACACAAGACGATACACGATATTGGCAGTCAAGTATTTTTTGATTATCCAATTTTTATTATAATAAAAATAATAAAAGTATTATAGACCTAATAATAAAATTAGGTAATAAAAATAGGCCTAAGTGAACAATCGTTTTTATTATGACTCAGAATACATATATTAACAATGAGGCAATAATAATTGGACCTTATTGAACAACACTGTTAAATACATAATGTAATATACATAACAAAAGCAATCAACTTATGTACATTATGTAGTAAAACAAATGCCTGCAGAGGGTGGAAATGGCCGGGTGATTGCTGTTGTTACACTTTACCGCATGATCAAATCCTTGTTAAATATTGGCCAAACATTTAATTTAAATGTCCACTTTAATATCTTTAATATAATGTCTCTAATATCTGGGCCACTTGTTTATGATAGAAATGCTAGTCACTGTAATTTTTTGAACAAGAACATGTAGACATCAAAACATGCTGTAGGAACCTGTGCTTTGTCATGTCTTTTATTGTGAAAATTGTCAACATAGTTCATGTTCCTTTTGTAGTTCTGTTCATGGTCTTTGTAGTTCTTTTGTTCTTGCTAATTAGACTCAGGTGTCTCGTGTTATCTAATTAGTCCTGTTATTTAACCGTGGTGTTCATTTTTACAGTACCTGTACGGATTATTGTCTGAATGTTAGTTTGTTCTAATGTTTGTGTGAGCGTGCCCTTCATGGATTCATTGTTATGGTGAAGCTCTCGCTCTATGTCATGTGTTCTATGCTCAAGCCATGAATTACTGTTTTGAGCCATTAAACATAATTTTTATCTGCATCTAGATCCTGACTCTAACTTGGTTCTTGGAGCACGTTACACATGCACACTCAGAGTGAGGGTTTAAACCCATTTTGAAATGGCAATGAACAACAATTCGCATATATAGAAACATATTAATGTATTCTCTTGTTTACATAGGTTTATAAAAGATTAGCCTAAAGTTACAAATTTGGTGAAATGGAGCACGTTGCGTTCCCAGATGAGCATTATAAGCAACCCAAACTCACAGCATATGCAGAGATGGAGTTTGTTAAAGGTACAGTATGTAAGTTTCGCCGTTAGAGGTCGCTATTTCAAAACAATAACAAAGGCATGGCTTGATGATGTTGTGAATGAGCGTGGAATCATGGGAGGCATCATCTTCACCTCCACAGCCTATGGAAACATCCGACTGGACTCAGGCAGAAACATGTTCATAAGTGAGCTAAAGTATAAAGTTTCATTACTATGGCAGGGTTCTCAAGTTTTATCAAAAGCTTGGAGTGAGATCACATGCGGTTAGGGGAGGAGCCCTAATGGAGCCTCGCCCCTGCCCCCGCCCCCCAATTTTACCCATTGTTCATAATTAACCAGCACAAATTGAAATTATAACAATTTGTAAATCTGATAAATGACAGAGCAATTCATCACATCAAATATACTCTTTAATGTTATATTTCAAAATTACAAATATACAAAAATTACAAAAATATAACAAATTGCTCTAAACAGTTTGGAAAAACAAATATTTTTGCATTTTGAATGTGTCTAGTCGAAATGGTATAATGATTTATTGTGTGGTGGGACATTGTGAACAAATTACATATTAGAGTATTAAGGTGTGTGTGTGTGTGTGTTTGTGTTTATGTGTGTGTGTACGATATATATAATGTAAGTTATGTTTTGACAGGATATAAAATATTACCCAGAGCACGCTGCTTTAATACATGAAGCCTTAATGTAACTGAAAGACTATTAATACAGTATAATATATAATTTAAAATAAAATGAAGAAATACATCTTCATTCCTTCCCATACCCACTAGCATTTCCCTTAGTTTCAGATAACGTAAGCTAGCCAAACTGAGCCAAAGCTTCTGGCCTGGTTGCAAAGTAGTTGTAGAGTTTTTGACTGTATCAATAATAATGTATACGATGGGCTATATATGAAATGTTCTAGCCTAAAAATGTTAGACGAGCTTTCTTCCAACTTACCTTCTCCATCACGACGTGTGTTCGCGCGATGTTGTTGGTTACCTAGTGTCAACTTCCGTGTGTTTGCGCATCTATGTTGCCTAGTAACGAACGCAATCTGGCCGAGATACGTGCTGGCGGCAGGAAACTTCACTTTGGGTGCCCAAGCCTCGTATACAACGTTATATATAAAGCTTGCAGGACAACTTGGTTGGTATTGCCTTTTCAGCGTGAGAAATACACGGTGTGGCGTGTGGCGTGTGAACTGGTTGAATTGCGTGTGTCTCACGGCCAATGCGTGAGACTTGAGAACCCTGACTATGGTATGAAACCGGGCAGGGCAGAGAGCCTGGGACATTTTACCTTGCTGTTTTATTAAAGTTACGTTTAACATTCTCCTCCTTCGCTAAACTTAAACTTTATTATTGCTGCGTCAATTTAGCAGCAAATAACCAGAAATGTTTCATACTTCCAAAGCAATTTGTATGTCAGTAATAATCATTTGTGAAACAAATGTATGCAGGTAGAGTTTGGCTAGCAAGCTAACAACAGTGCTAACCCACAGTATGAATACAACAACTGAAGAAATGAACATAAACACCTAGTTAGATATTTAAATCAAGCACCCATCAATAAGAGGGGACACATTTTAATTTCAGAACAGTCAAACTTAAGTCTGAACTGTTTTACATTGCATCTAAATTCTTTGAGGAAAGTTTTCTTAGAACTTTTGTGTGATGTAAATTATGTTAGGTTATTCTGAGTGGGTGAGACCTTGAAGGCATTTGACTCCCTGCATTCATAAGACCATAATGCAAATTAAATATTGATTTTAAATTTAAAACACCTTAAAGTGGCTCTGGTTATATAGAGATCTAAAACATGGTTCTAATCTCATAAACTGTTTTGTTTTTTATGCTATGCTAAGCTGTAAATATAGCATGCTAGCAAGTATTATAATAAATTATTAAATATTGGGCATTGTTTGATAGACACCAAAGCAAATACAAACAAATATGTTTGAAAACATGTAAATGTTGTTCGACTTCCTTTCTAATCAGTGACAAGTGGGTGTCTGAAACAAAGTTGCAAACCTTTGTTTAAGGGTAACCAGACTAACAAAATAATTTCTTCTGTTATACAAAATAAGTGAATTTGCATTTTCATTTAGACCATCTTCTTATGTGTTTTAATGTTGGGAAACAGCTATAGGCCTTAAAGGGATAGTTCACCCAAAAATAAAAATGACCCATGATTAACTCACCATCAAGCCATCCAGGTGTATATGACTTTCTTCTTTCAGACAAATACAATATGAGTTATATATAAAAAAAAATGTCCTGGCTCTTCCAAGTTTCATAATGGCAGTGAATGAGGGATGAGATTTTGATGCCCAAAAGAGTGCATCCATTCATCAGTACTCCACACAGCTCCGGGGGGTGATGTGTTTGTGTAAGAAAAATATCCATATTTAAAACTTTATAAACTAAAATAATTAGCTACCGGCAGACAGCCTACACAAGTCTAAGTTTAGATACTTAGTATATTGTCCTCACTCAATGGCTGGCTGTCTAAGTGGTGTCCGCAAAATAATATAAAAATTCATAGACAATTGGAAAAGTTTTTGGGGCAGACCTGACCTGTTGAAAAGAGATGGTATTCATCCCTCCTGGGATGGTGCTGCTCTTCTCTCTAATAATATGGCATATAGTCTTAGAGCTCAAACATGAATTGGGGCTCAGGTCAGGAAGCAGACAGACTGACTAAACCGACCGTCTGCTAGCTGTCTCACGTCACCAAGGTCAGATAAATCCCAAGAGTGACTCACAGGGTCGCAAGACGACGCAAAGTACATGCATCTGATGAGTTTTATCGAGTTGATGTCAATAGCGCGCGCTCTCTATAGGCATATTCATATTTTGCCGCTATGTGAAAAAATTCAGCAAAATGCGTCGACGCGTTTGTCGACCCCAGAGGATTAACTTTAGCCTAACCATAAATTGTGATTAAAATATATATGATCACTCACATCAAGACGCCGCTTGCGGTGGTGGAGTCCATGCAGGAGGAGCAGCGTTTGACACTGCGTCGCTTTTCAGCGCGACTGTGCGAGCTGTGTGGAGAAGCCCATTTCCACCTCTATTGCGTTGGAGAAGCAATCACGCGTAAAATGCAGGTTTCACATCAGGTCTTCCAAGCCAAGTGCATGCAAACACTGGCGCCTAATTTACAAGTCTGCTGGAAAGCTATGCAGTCCAGCAGTGCTGTTGCAACCAGCAACACTACACCTACGTACTGCCTTTAAGCAAAGAATAAACTGTCATATACACGAGCAAACAAATTCAAAATTTTGGCTAGATTGCAGCTCAGTGATCGGAGATGATAAGCGCCAGGGCAAATACTGAAACGCCTGAGCAAAGTCTTATAGATCATCCATGCATAAACACCACATGTATAACACCATCCAATTCATATATGGTGCACTCTGCTCCCTGCTACGGTTACTGAACTGCTTTCTGCAGTTACTAATTTAATAAGAATTCCATGAAATCCTTGTGAAGTTATTAACACTAACGGAACCATATCCTGGGGTGTGCAGTCATTTGAGATGCTGTGGGGAGAGGCGCTGAAAGTGTGGGTCGTATTTCTTGGTTTCATTCTGAAAGGGTATTTGTTGTGGATACTTAGATTAGGTGACTTTGTTTATACTCTGTTTTCTCTGTGAGACTCTGTAGCCTGTGTTTCAGAAAATCAGTTCAATACTTAACAGTACAATATGTACGAATTTTGTATAAAAATATCTAAAAACCACTTGCACAGTGTATTTCTTTCATTGTTGGCTTACATTATCCTTAATGTTACCGAGAATTTGTGAATTCAGAGAAAATTTTAAATAGTGCCTGTCCCTTGTCACCTGTCAATGACGTAATATCCACGTTATCCCTGGTTTCCGCTTATACTGCCATAGTAACCATGGTGACAGATGTGGACAACTGCGTTACGTCTAGCGGCACGCTCACGCTGTTGTTGTTTCGTTCAAACATTATGGACCATGGCAAGCAGACTTTGGGACAAAAGGAGAAATAAAATGAGGATTAATATCAGTGTGGCATTTTCAAGATGCCGAGAGCTCCATGTCCGCGACTAACTTCGACTTGACAAAGCTTCACGAGTCACGACTTGACTGGGTACACACACTCTTGCATGTACTTTATTAGACAGGTGAGAAAATTTACATAGAACAAATCAATGTTATATAGCTCAACATGATGAATAGAATATGATCAGTATGTACAGTAGCTTACTGCTGGTCTCATACAGACAAACTAACACATACATTTCAACACATTCAAATGCATTTTAGTGTGATAGTGTAATGTTAGACCAAGTGAAACAACGCTGCGTTACCTCACAAGTTTAATTTGTCTAATACACTGACCTGTGACTGTGAGTAGTAATTCTGCACTCGCGTGTAACGTTAGTTCGGTAACGTTAGAATGAAATGTCCATATTCCTTATATGATAGCTGATAGCTGTCTCTTAGCAATCCCGACCTGCTTCATATCACAGTCATGATAAAAGCATCGATGTATTCAGTCATCCATAAACATTATTAGATCGGTCGGCTTGACGTTGACGACAAGATCCATAATTCTTAGCAAATGTTGCGTCATCAAACTACGCCTTTGTTATTGTAAATATGTTAGCGACCCCTAGTGGAGAAAAAATTCCATAGTGTACGTTTAACTCCAGTTCTGAGTGCCTGTTGTATAATCGCTGACATTCACGTTAGCCTAAATTAGGCTTACTGTTCAAATAAGATAAATAAATTTCAAAACAAGATTTTATTTTTGCATTTGTGTGGTTGCTTTTTCAATGATGTAACATAGTTGCATAGACATAGACATAGACATAGAAGACTCCGTTAACTGATTCATTGTAAGTTAAGCAGTGCAGATTGTTATACCCCATCCAAACACCCGGAACCCCTCTAATGCTCTCAAACCTTCTCAGGATACACAAATGGAAGGACCACACACAGTTCTTAAAAAATAAACATGATGGACTGAGTGACTTCAATGACATATTTATTCAATTTGTTTCACACATTTAATATACAGATTCTAAATTACTGTTTGGCTTACATACCTACACCTCCTTCTCAGCTGCAGGTGGAGATTTGAGCTAAATGAAGTTAAACTGATGACTGTTTAAAATCCCTGTGATGTTATACCCTATATCGGGTGGGTGAGCAAGTAAACACAGAGAACAAACAAACAAACATTTTCTATTTAGATATGATTTTCTTTGAAAGTTGTGAATATGCAAAGTTATTTTGGAAGGTTAACATTAAGCTTGAAGAAAATGAACTGATGGCACATGGCTGCAGTATGATTAGGTTATTCATTTGTTAATTGTAAACTGTCGGAAGTCACTGAGATTACTATGCAGACTAAAACAAGATTTCAGTATTTATAATATAATAACTGGGCCTGTTAAAAACAAACGGATGGTAGACTTGAACTGGGTGACAATCAAATGATTGTTGCTTCAGTGGCTCCCCAATAACTGAGGTTGAGTGCATGTCACTGTCAGTCAGGTAAGTATAGTGAACTATTCTCCATAGGCACAATAACAAAGATTCACACCATACCATGGGATTTTACTGTTCTAGCAGACAACTCTCAGGCCTGCTGACAAACGATATAGCGACTGCATGTAAGTTTTGAAAATGATCTGCTGTTTTTGTAAATTTAGATTTGATGTATTGGGTTTCAGTGTTTCTGATCTTTTTGAAATATGCTGGGCAGAGGTACAGCTCTAGATCCACATGTTACTAAAATGACAGTGAAGCTAGTCTCTCTCCTCTGGCTGATCTGAACACAGCCTTACCCACGCAAATCCTGGTCGGGTTTGACACTCTCAGCACACATCTCACTAAGGTAAGCTAAGCCACTTTACATATGAATCTGCCTCATTTCTGTGTTATTATTCTTAAAGGAGAACTTTGGTATTATTAAACTTAAGCCAGTTACCTCGCTTCGTAGTACAGGCCCTATCCAGGTAATTTCAGGAGTAACTTTGTGACGTCTGGTGTAATTTCCCGATAAACCCGCACTACGAAAGGTGCATTGGTTTTACCCGAGGTATGCTGCTATGGCAATTTACGCTGCATCTCTAAACTGCTCTGCGCAGGTTATCTTTGTGGTTAACTCAAAGTTACCCTACGTATGTGCCCACGGCAGAACCCAGGTGAACATCAACCATGTCCAGGAAATCACCTCAGCCAGTGGCCATACAACTGGCTGCTGTTAAATACTGGCTGCTCCAATTAAATACAACTGGCTGCATGTCTGCAACATAATGCTATTGGGCAACTGCATGCAATCATAAAACATAGACACACATTGTCATATTGAAGACGGTGCACTAGCAAGAGCTAACTTGAAGTGAAACCACATCGGCAGATGCAAGAGGCTAGCCCAGTTAATTGTAGATTTCGTGGCTGTGTGGGAGGAGTTAGGTTTTGCTTTAAAAAAAATTTAAAAACATGTTTTGTCAAGCTTGTATAGAAGGATGCGCGCTGTCCACCTGAGAGTAGCGTCGTCAGACCTATGTTCAGCAGCATATGGAGGCTATCAAGCAATAACCTATTTGAAATGGGACAATTCACAAGAAATGTATTGCAACAATTCATTCATTCTAATATCAAATAGTATTCTAATAGCCTGTTTTAACATCCTACTGTTGTAGTAGCCTACATTTATTGAGAACTGTCCCCATAAATAATTGCACATTTGAGTAGTATTTTCATGATACAATTTGTAAAAATTTCTTATTGAATTGTTGAAATTTTATTCACCACCACGATTACACACTTTCTGATGACAAAAAGGTGCTTAAATTGAAAATACAGAATTCAGAAAGATTTTCTGACAGAAATTATAAAAATGTTTTACTATATAGGTCAATCTAAACATGCTCCCAATTTTTTGTTTCTCCAGATTGATGCATCTATAATCCCTGTAATGAATGATGGAGACCTGGCAAAGTACATCCCTAAAGCTGGAGATAGAATAGCTACTGTGGCCTTCTGTCGGAAAGCCAATGCATCACTTGACACAAAGAGCAGGAAAGAGTCTATACTGACAAGGTTACGTCAGAGACTGTCTGGAGAAGCACCTGTACCTGTGAAAAAAAAGCCATTGGCAGGAAATGCAAATGCCAAAAAAAAAGATAGACGGGTTGAGCTTGGATGGATGGACTTTAATGAAAAAGACAAACGGTACAAACAAGTAAAGGCAATCAATGGGGGAGGAACGAGACACCTGACAATCGACAAGGATAAAACAGTAGTGGAAATCAAAAAACTAGCTGAAGACCTGTTTTTCCCAAGTGGTTTTTCGAAAAAAAGGAAAAGGCTCTCAGATTATTCTACTGAAATTGAATCATCTCAGGTACATGTCAACAGTTGGAGCACTGTGGATAACTTGTATGAAGAAAGCAAAGTAAAAATTCTTAGACTGTATCTTTGTACCAAAAGAGTAAATGTGGAGTTGTCCTCTGAAGAAGAGGAAGCAGAGATGCATTTAACTTCAACCCCAACTGTTGATCTCACAGGACATGAGCCACATGCTTCAACTGAGGTACAAGATATGGATGACATAGTTCACCAAGAGATCGACTTCGAGATTATAATTGGGGCTGTGGCAACTGAAGATGTGCAGTTGGATGACACTGTGCCATGGAATGACCAGCCACCACAGAGATTGGTTGAACCTCAATCTGTTCCTTGGATTGACCAGCCACTGCAGAGCCCAGGTGAACATCAACCAGCTCCTTCAAATGAACAGCCATCGCAGGAATTTGGCGGCCTTGTTGCAGAGCCATGGAATGACCAGACACTGGGTGAACGTGCTCCGGTTACACTGATTATTAGGCGGGGGCATTGTCTCACTGACCTAATCAAAGCCTTCACAAACCGATATTTTAAGCGCCGATGTGTTTATTAAGATGCGCCTACCTAATGGAAAACTTGAAGAAGGGGAGGGAAGTGGTGTGACCCGGGACTGCTTCACAGAGTTTTGGACAGACTTTTATGAAAGGTGCACCATGGGCGGGGATGTGAAAGTACCCTTTATTAGGCATGATTATCAGTGTGAAGAGTGGCAGGCTATTGCTAGAATCTTAGTAGTAGGGTGGAAGATTGCCCGCTATTTCCCAGTGAAACTGGCGACACCATTCCTTGAAGAGGTACTGTACTCCACAACCTTCAGCAGCTTAAAGGACACCTTCTTGCAGTACGTGTCTGAACAGGAGAGAGAGGTCCTTCAAAAGGCTTTGGAGGACTTTGACTCTGTTGACAGTGATTCACTATTTGATGCTCTTGAGCCACACGAGTGCCAGCAGGTTCCTACAAAGGACGATCTGATCCCACTGCTCTCACAGATGGGACACAAATCTCTCATACAGGCACCAATGTATGTAATCGAGTGTTGGCGTCCTATTGTGGTGCACTTAGCAAGTGTGTTGCCACCAGATGCTCTGCATCATGTCATAGAGCAGAAGACCCCAACTGGAAAAGCTGTAAAGGACCTCCTGCAGTTTCCAGATGTGATGACTGCACCCGAAAAAGCAGTTGCCCGCTACCTGAAGAGATATGTAGGTGAAGTTGATCTGAGAACCCTTCAGCTTTTCCTCCGCTTCTGCACTGGTTCAAATTTGATGGAAAAACCAATTAAGATAGAGTTCATTGAAACCTCAGACTTCGAGCGAAGACCACAATCACATACATGTGGCTGCCTTTTAAAGCTACCTGTAGGATACAACAATTATCCAGACCTCCGTAGTGATTTCAATACTATACTCACAAGCTCAGTATGGGTAATGGATATCATCTAGGCCAGAAGGGTGAGTGCCAATAGGTAGCACCCACAATTTCTGGAAAGAAATTAAAAGATAATGTTTAAGTTGCAAAAGGCATGATTTCAGCATTTAACTTTTTGTTCTGATTAATTAACACAAGCTCTCTTTGACATTGGATTATCTTTAAAATGTGCACCCTGATTCAGTTAAAGCTAGCAGCTATATTTTTTTTTACATGCAGTGAATTTGCATTCACAGAATGATAATATTTGATTGTGACTGTGTGCATGTTTACAGAAGAATTTAACATGTTCACATCTTTATAGCACACATACATAGTGTATATACACAAGTGATTTAATATTGATATGCTGTTTAAAGTACAAAAGGCATTACATAAGCATGTATTGTTTCCTTAGAAATTGTTTGGACAAATTCCTCGCATTGTAATTAGAAACTGCACGAGATATGCAATAGTCCAAACAAAAAAATATAAATTCTGAGTTATGATAGCATAAAGTAGATAATTTGCAGATACACAGAAAGACAATTCTAATGTTCAATAAGCATAAAACAAACAACTACCAAAAAGTCAATGTTTTAATTCAATATATTTGTAGTATATTTAAGTAGTTTTACTTCAAACAGATGTCTTAAAAGTGGTATTGCTTTCCTCTTAAGATAAGGGGTTGTACTTCAACCACATTGTTTTTCAGCATTTGTGCAATAGAAGTTCCACATGTTTTAAAAGAAATAAGTATCCTTGATAAGCTCAAGTAACCTACCCTATGGTGCATAGTTCGAGATTTGCATATTATGTTTTACTTTAATTATTTGTCATTTAGTTAAATTGGTCATTAGATTTACTGAAAATACTTGCAATCCATGACCTGACTGATAGTAAAATCTAATGCGCTCTCTTATAATTTGTGAAGGGTTATTTTTTGCCTTTTGTTTATATTGAAAGAAGGTGTTATTTGTTTATTGCTCCTTTTTCAGTAGACTGTTCTGGTCTGTTTAACTGTTCTGTTTGTTCTGGTCTGAGTGTATTGTGAGATATTAATGTAACCCAGGGTTAAGAAATTAACAGGACTTTAGGAGGGAATGAACAAATTGGGATTGCAGGTACAGATAAAATGGAGATTGGGGGGGTGGGTTCAATGTGTTCTGAGTGCCTGTTGTATAATCGCTGACATTCACGTTAGCCTAAATTAGGCTTAATGTTCAAATAAGATAAATACATTTCAAAACAAGATTTTATTTTTGCATTTGTGTGGTTGCTTTTTCAATGATGTAACATAGTTGCATAGACATAGACAAGACTCCGTTAACTGATTCATTGTAAGTTAAGCAGTGCATATTGTTATACCCTATCCAAACACCCGGAACCCCTCTAATGCTCTCAAACCTCAGGATACACAAAGGGAAAGACCACACACAGTTCTTAAAAAAATAAACATGATGGACTGAGTGACTTCAATGACATATTTATTCAATTTGTTTCACACATTTAATATACAGATTCTAAATTACCGTTTGGCTTACATACCTACACCTTCTCAGCTGCAGGTGGAGATTTGAGCTAAATGAAGTTAAACTGATGACTGTTTAAAATCCCTGTGATGTTATACCCTATACCGGGTGAGTGGGCAAGTAAACACAGAGAACAAACAAACATTTTCTATTTAGATATGATTTTCTTTGAAAGTTGTGAATATTCAAAGTTATTTTGGAAGGTTAACATTAAGCTTGAAGAAAATGAACTGATGGCACATGGCTGCAGTATGATTAGGTTATTAATTTGTTAATTGTAAACTGTCGGAAGTCACTGAGATTACTATGCAGACTAAAACAAGATTTCAGTATTTATAATCTAATAACTGGGCCTGTTAAAAACAAACGGATGGTAGACTTGAACTGGGTGACAATCAAATGATTGTTGCTTCAGTGGCTCCCCAATAAACTGAGGTTGAGTGCATGTCACTGTCAGTCAGGTAAATATAGTGAACTATTCTCCATAGGCACAATAACAAAGATTCACACCATGCCATGGGATTTTACTGTTCTAGCAGACAACTCTCAGGCCTGCTTACAAACGATATAGCGACTGCATGTAAGTTTTGAAAAGATCGCTGTTTTTGTAAATTTAGATTTGATGTATTGGGTTTCAGTGGTTCTGATCTTTTTGAAATATGCTGGGCAGAGGTACAGCTCTAGATCCACATGTTACTAAAATGACAGTGACGCTAGTCTCTCTCCTCTGGCTGATCTGAACACAGCCTTACCCACACAAATCCTGGTCGGGTTTGACACTCTCAGCACACATCTCACTGGACTATGGCCAGGGACCCCCTGCCATGTACAAAACTGTCTGGAATGGGGGAAGAGAGTACTGGGGTATCCAGCACCAGGTGGCTAGTGATGGGGGTGATTTAAGGGAAAGAAGCCCCTCACTGGCAGCCATGTCATTAGGTGGTCCTCCCTTGAAATGCGGTGGAAGAGGTCCTGCAAATCTGCAGTTGGTCGGACATGTGGCGTGCTCTGAGGTTGACCTGAAAATGAGCATTGTAAAGTTCAGAAATCTTTTGAGTCGGAGCCTCAAGTGAAATTGTTATTTTCTGCTATTATAGATCGTCATGTAGCAAGAGCACAATACACACACACTGTACATACTTTTATTTAGTAAAAGTATGTGGCTGTCGGTGACTATTCCACTGATGGCTATTCCACCAGTAGATTTAGTTTCTGTTTGAGCACTTAGGCTCAGTGTATGAATGTGTGTGAATGTATGTAGTGTAAAAGTGCTTTGAGTGGTCGCAAAGACTAGAAAGGCGCTATATAAATACAGATCATTTACATATATGTACTGTATATATAAAAAAAAGAGCGTATTTGTGGAGTTTTGTTCTTGAACAAAAACAGATGTGATAGGACACAGGGTGTGTGTCAGGAGGAATTTATATAGTGTATTTTTTGGCTACCTGCCCACTCTGAAACATGACAGCATCACATGACTGAGACAAAAAGCTTTACAATCTGTACTACATACAACTGAAACTGTGCTCTGAAGCTTTTTAAGCTTTTCCTGCAAATACATGTATTGAGTGGGGGTGGGTACTGATAACAACAGCTCATGCAAACTACAGTTTCTAATGAGGGGTGTGGATAATATTTTGACAAAATCTGACATTCACCTGTAATGACACAAACCTTGCCATTTATGCAGGCAAACTGATACATAGGTCCAACATGCTGGACTCGGCCTACACAGACCGCATTGGCCCACAAGTTCCTCTCCTCAGCGCTATGACAATGGTTGCACAATCCATCCCGAACCACCTGCCCACAAACAGGTCACAAAGGAAAGATGATGATGTTTAAAGTCTACTACACAAGACACGATTTAGCTGTGTGTGATACATAATTTTTTACTTCTGAGTAATGATGATGTTGGATGTGTAGTGTCATACTTGTGCTGCCTTCAGACTTGGTAAACAGGATTCCTTCAGGTCATCTAGCGGTTTAAGGTGTTTAAGGGGTTCATGGACTTAGAGATTTCAGTTGCTGCGATATTCATCCTGCATGGAAAGAAAAAAGAGCTGCCAGGTGATACATAAACATTACAGACTTAAGGAGCTCTACAATTATAACACCATTAACCACTATTATTTTAGAAGAAAACATTGTACATCTTATAACAATAGACATAGGATTGTCAGTGTCAAATAACATCATCATTTTGCATGTATTGAAATTATGCAAACGCAGTGCCCACGGAGGGGCTTGTTCACTCTGTAGTGGTTACAAAAAGAGAATGAGAAAAAATATTAAAAATAAAGTTTACAAAATGATATAATGTTTGTATATGTGCTACTGACAAAACCTAAACGTCTACTAAATACATGTTTTTGAAGATACTGGATCCGTTTCTAGTTTTTGCTTTATAATCTAGACCATACATACAGTATGTCTTGTACTGAATGTCCACATTTGTACTCACATGTCATACTCTCCTTCTGTCTCTGTGTTAATGACAGTATCCCAGGCAGTCCTCAGTACCTTGAACACCTCTACAGCTCCTAGGTGTTTATTCTTATCTGGATGGTCCTGAAAGAGAAAGGCTAGAAGAAAAGGTTGCATGAGTAAAGGAGACAAGTTCAGCTTCAGATACAATTTATAGCTCATTAATTCTAGCATCCCATAGCTGAAGCTACATACACACACACCTGGATATCCAGTTGTCTGTTAAGGGGTTGAGCTACTCCTCTGGTACCTCAGCCAAGGCCAGCAGTCTCTACAGGTACTGTCTAAAGTGACTCAGAGCTGCACTGTGGTACATGGCCATTCCTTCTGAACCTGAGTAGTATTAACATATACCATGTGTCACTTTTGGGTTGATTTATGACCCCATTTGATTGATTTATGACCCTAGTGTCACTAGTGATTGACAGGGAATCCATGTGTCAAGAAAACAGGGTCTCTGATTTACAGTGTCAAGCTAGCTGAGATTTGCGTCCTGATTGACATGTGAATACTCGCACCTCACCATATGCCAATGAAGTTTTTATGATATGGTCCTCCCTGGTCTGACACCTACATCACTACCTACACCATGGATTAAATATGGTTAGGGGTTGCACTGTTAGACACAGAAGACTTTCTGCAACTTTTCCTGTTACAATGGCTGCTCCGGGAACTCCTAAAACCCCTAGAAAGGTCATGTGTATTTCGCCGACAAGAGGACCTGTTGAAAGAGAGAGGAACTAACTTTTGCACCAAGGAAAAAGCAAAATGTTAGCTGGACAAAGTTTCTTCATGAAGACATAGCTAATTGAAATGTGATTTCTCAATGTCTGGTAAACGTGTACTGAGATATGCGTTTGACAAGGGGCTGCGTATTGTGAAACTCTACACGGCTGATGTTGGAGACGAATTTACATGGCATACTCCATGTCTGATTTTTCAAGACAAAGACTGGTTTCTGTTTTTCAACTACTTTCGGAGAGATTTGAACGACTGTGGTGATGATCCATTATATGTTGCCGAGTGGGATGGCTTAACTCCTAACACAAGATTTCGTGTGGTCGGGGACCATAGTAAAAAGCTACCAGATGACTGCGTTTATATTTTTTGCTGCAACGACAAGACAAAGCTCAACGTGTGTGCGTTGCCTATTCGAGAATCTGAGCATTACACGTGCTACGACATGAAATTTCTGTTTCAGTGGAAGGATGTTCGTATGCTTGACAATATATTTACAAGCATAGACAAGATGTTTAGATGGTGTGACATGTATGATCGTTACAGTTCTGTAAAGATGCAATTGTTTCACCCTGAGAAGGGCGTTACCAACCCCGAAGACCACCTCTTAACCCCACCCACATATTACAGTCATTAAAAACCCGTTCGGATCGGTACAATCGCAACATTCATTCACCATGTCTCAAGGATCTACACCTGTCTACTGCTACAGCAACACCCCCGAGACTATCCCAGCGATGCCTGATGACAATGCCACACCGCTGGAACCCCACCCACAAACCTATGACAACAGTTGGTTGGATAAGTTTTGCATGGATCTAGGATGTCACAACCTGACCTTCCTTACAACTCCATACGGGAACACCGGTGCATTAGCTGGAGCTGCTGCCTTAGCAGGAATTGACGACACAGACAGTTGTATCCGTTCTGATGGGTTCAAAATCATAAAAGCAACTGTTGTGGTCCTTCTGGAACACGTCATCAACAAAAAACTGAAAGAAATCTGTTTGGGGGTGAAGTGGATCATCCCAGTCAGATTAGACATTCCTGATTGTTTGAACCGGACCCCTATTTCTTTGACTCCTACTTTGAGAACTGACACGTAATCTGGTGAGACCAGACCTTAAGCACATCGTTGCTCAAGCATTGAGCCGTTGTGGTTTAAGGGTTCACCCCCAGAGGATTCAGGGGTCAGTGGATGCTATTTTACACGAACTGCATGACAAGGTTTTCATTGTGGAGAAGCTTCGCGAAGTCAGAGAGAAAGTTGTGGACGGCAGCAGTGAACAAATTGTCTATGACGCTGTGGACAGCTGGAAAGGTATTGTCCAAGTTGACTGTTTGTGAAAACAGCATGGGGAACACTTGTTTTGCAACTGGACTGGCCAAGTGTCTACTTAAACAACGTATTAGATGTGAGATGACCACCTTGTTGTACAACTACATTAATGAATGTACCCATGTATCGGTTACTGTAAACAGATGTGGTGTTGATGCCAAACGTTTTACAAACTTTAAGAAACAAATGTCTGTTGTAAGAAATGTGTCAAATGAATGGTCAGATATGATGCGATTATGCGTTAATACTGGTGATCCAGTTTGTGTAACCATCAGAAAAGTTTTAGACCTGATGACTGAATGTGGTAGCTTTATTAGAATAGCTATGTTGTGCTTGTGTACATATGTATCGGATGTATGTGTAGACATTTTGACAAGAAACAATCAGACTGATGTATGTGAAATTGTTGAAACATTGGTTGATTACATTCTGTAATTTCTGAACGTTCAGGTATTCTGAAATTAATTTGTTTATATTTATTTATTTTATTTATTTTTTCATATATTTTTTGTTTTTGTATAAAGTGTTCATAAGGGTCATATGGACATTACAGATGGTATATTGTGTTGTGTTATTTCTGGTGTTTCCACAATGTTGGTAACTTGATGCACCTGAAGGTGCTGATGATTTGCGGAATGAGGTTCACCTGTGATGTGTGTTTTTTTTTTTAAAAACAATCTTTTCGGTGTTTCACAGTACACACTGATGATGCAATCTTTTCGGTGTTTCACATACACACTGATGATGGCTTAGGCCGAAACGCGTCTGTGAGGACATAGTAGTAATAAATGTATGAAAATATGACTTGAGAGTCGGTTTTTCATCTTTATTTTTGATAAACGTCTTTATTACTCGCACCCATATATTATTTTGGGAGTTGAGCACGCCTGCTCTTAATACATTCTTGAGAAAAACATTGTGATGTGTATAAAATTTCTACACTACATTGATGCTGTATGATACCTTGTGTATCCTTTTAATGTTTAAGAAATAAAACCTGAACCACTTAAACCACCTGTGTTATTCTTTTGTGGAGCGTGAAGTGTCAATATGCCAGAAGAAATGAAAAAGATTTATTACACACCTTCTAACCCTGGTTCTTTAGGGGGTAAAAAACGTTTAAAAGAAGCTGTTTTAAAAAAGACGGGGGTTCGTTTAACCGATAAAGAAGTTTCAGACTGGCTCGCTGGCGAGGATGCATATACACTACACAGAAGTGCTATGGCAAGCCGTTTTAACATTTAATCATTTAAACCGACTAGTCTCTATTTTCATGCAACTAGTACTTATTTTTTAGATACTAGTATCTATTCCATTAAGTACTAGTACTTATTCATTAGATACTAGTACCTATTAAATAGATACTAGTACTTATTCATTAGATACTAGTACTTATTCAAAAGATACTAGTACTTATTCATTAGATACAAGTACTTATTCATTAGATACTAGTACCTATTAAATAGATACTAGTACTTATTCAAAAGATACTAGTACTTATTCATTAGATACAAGTACTTATTCATTAGTTACTAGTACTTATTATTAGATACTAGTACTTATTATTAACAGATTAACTCAAAATTATTTATTTGAATACACTTTTTGTATGTATTTTATAACTCAAAACTTTTAAGTTGATAAAATGTAGGTTTTAAGTCATTTACACTTAAATCCACAAAACAGATTAACTCAAAATTATTTATTTGAATAAACTATTTGTATGTATTTTATAATTCAATAAATTTTATTGATCAGAATTTAAAAACACTAAATTTTTCTTATACATTTAAAAATAATTAAAATCCAATACTTAATTTTCAAGAAATATGACCTCAAAATTAACATTAGCAAAATATTATTCCTTAAACATTAGAAAGGAAGACAATTTCAAACTTCGTATGTGAAAGTATGTTTTATTTTGCAAAAGAAATAATTCAAACCTGATGCATTAACATCTGTGAAACTTATACTAGTGTTTGTACATCCATTCCTCTTACTCCTGAATCAGTAGCTCATTTTTTAGACTCAGCAATCTTGGTGTTAGTGGCTTTGAGTCATCCAAGCCAAGTAAGACTTTTTGGATGAAGTTACAGGTGTGGGTCAGCTCTTTGGGGTAGTTGAGATGTAATGCATACATCAAACCAAACATCAAAAGAAAAGCATCAGCAAACCTGGAAATGTCCCTTAGAACAATGTCACCTTCCAGCACAATAGCGGAACTCGAGTCTCCATTCACAAGAGCTAAGAGAGCTACAGCTGAATATGCAATGTCTGGCCCATCCACCTCTTCAGTCTGAAAAGCATGAGAGAACTTCATGAGCATAATCAGATAAATAACATTAAAATTCAAATGAGATGTATAAAAACCTACATTCCACATCTTGGAAAAACACAGAGTCATCTTCGCGCTAGTAGACAGGGGGGCTCGAAGTGCAGCTGTACGTCTGTTGTTAATATCATTGTGATCCGGTGCAAGAGATAAGAAAAAATAGAGATAAAAGTACGATGAAAGCGGGGAAGAAATTTAAAGCGAGAGAGTTCAAAGCCAGGTTTAAACAATTAACGGATAGCAGTAAAATACATGTGCACTTTAACCAATTAACAACTAAAAATGTAATTAACATAAAATTTACCAGAAGATCATAGGCACTAAAGATGCTTCTCAGTGCTTCTGCTGCCTTGCCAGTACGGGCAGAGTCTTCTGCCTGTAAACAGCAATCAGTCGAGGAGTTTGTCCAGCTCTGCATAGAACTTGTTTTTCAAGCTGATATTACTAATTCTGTGGAATTCTGCAGCAATCTGAAAGCAAGCATTCAAACAAATAACAAAAAAAATGATGTTATGTTTAAACAACTGAATCATAGGCAGTATTGGGACATAAACAGCTGTGCGCCCAGGTGCTACAACATACTGAAACGGCATAACCATTGGGCAGTTTCTCTCAATAAAGGTTTTTCGTCGTTTATTTGAGGACAATTCTGCTCCTTTAGCAGTTGAACTGACAAAAACATTACTGTCCATAGCAACACTAACAATTTCATCAAGAGCAGCGTCACTCACAGTATAGCAATGTCTCTGTAATACGTCATTAACTGCTTCTTTCAGCAGCGGCCTTGACAATGAAAACAGCTGACACAAATGTTCTACTATTTCCACCCCCATATTCTAAATTGTAATTTTACTCACATATGCTCTGGTCGCAGAAGTTTTAACCTGTATAAAAAAAAAACACACAAATTAATAGTGAGGCAGAGACATGTCAAAGTCATACATCAATTTCAGAATTGGGAACATTTAGCTTCGATTACAGCTAATTTAATTCTAAACATCGGTTAAAAAACAAGTAAGATTGAATGAAAGTGGTTTTAATCTTTTTTTTTTTTTTTACCGAAAAGCTTCAAGACAACTGCAATAACCAACAGTAGTGCCACAAATGAATATCGTGTAAGTTAATGCGATTGCGTGCATACATTAACTCTGTCTCTAAATTGTTAAAATATAGTTAAAATCACTCCACAAATAACATGCAACATGTAACGTTAGGCCTAAAGTGTGCCTGATCATTTTAGTAGGTCTATGTTAGCTAAGTGCAACAAGTTACCGTATTTTCCGGACTATAAGTCGCTTCGGAGTATAAGTCGCATCAGTCAAAAAATGCGTCATGAAGAGGAAAAAAACATATATAAGTCGCACTGGACTATAAGTCGCATTTATTTAGAAATGTATTTCACAAAATCCAAGACCTATTGATTATTAATATTTCATAGAACTAATTCATTACACTTGTCATGTTTCGGTTCTGCATACAATAGAACATAATTATGAAACAAAATCATATAACATAGTGTTTCAACAGCAGTGGTTTTGCTCTCGAGGAGTTCATCATGTCTGATCTTGTTCAGAAGCACCAGCACTATTATCAGTCAAAACTGATCTCTGATTATTAAAAGCTTCATTGATGAAAAAAAACTAACTTTTCTCACTGAGGTTCAGTCATAGAAACACAAAATACAACAAGAAAATAAACAGAACAGATCCAGTAAACACATATTATTCATATTTATTTGTACATGAAGTGTAACCAATGTTATTCTTTCGTTTGACAGTACAGATTCATTACGGTGAAATTCATTCTGAAAAGTCATTCTAAAAAAATTTTTCATTCCATTTCATATTTTGGTATTTTCTTAAACTTATATACATTGTGTTCTAATAATACAGTTCTGTAAAGCTTCATTACATAGATTAATTCAAAGCATGCACAATATGAACAAACAGTGAATTTGGTGAATATTCTGCTGGTTAGACAAATATTAACACAGCTTCTGTCGATATCACGCGTCACAAGAACTCTGATTAGGACACCTCATCCGTGAAACATGAATCCATTTAAACCAAACCTTCCTGTGCTCTGTATTTATGCAACAAACAAGCATGAGCTGAGTCAACCTCAAACTTTCTTAAACTGAAGCTGGAACCACAAACTGCACAGCAGCAAACAGAACAGTGGTGTAGTCTAGTTTATGCGTGTAAAAATACGCACAAAGATTTTACCATGACAATTTATACACACACACACACACACACACATGACATCAGTATCAGCAGATCAAGATGATCAAATTTGTTAAAAGCCAGATCTAATCATCTTTAGTGTTTCTTTTCATCATTAACAAAATAAATGTGTCAAAATTGTGTCAAAGTCAGTCAGAATGATCTTTATGTTCATGTGGAAATTATTCACGTGATCACTCACACTGTCTCTCTGTGTTTATCTGTGTCTCTGGCACCAGAAGCTGAAAGTGTTTGGGACTAATGTTTTAGTGGTCGGTGGAAACTGAAGCTCATCTTCCAGATTACTGACTCTACCCTCACCTGCTCGTGTTGTTGCTCTGTTATATTGTTGCAGTATAAAGGGTCATAACTTTTGGCCAGTGTTGTTGGGTCTAGATCTAAGAAGGCTTTCTGTGACAATACTTTGGCCCATTGATCTTTTGTTGTTCGACATCATCATTCTCTCCCATTTTAGGAATAAAGTCACCAGCCCGTATCCTGCTAACATCTTGGGCTTGTTTCAGTTTAAATTCTCTAACTTTAAGGTTATTAGCCCGCTTTTGTTCCTCCAGCAAGGACCTTCTATGGGGATCTGTCATTCAGATATCAACTATTCAGTTCTGACTAGTATGTATTCCAATTGTGACTAGTACATATATATTAGATACTAGTAGTTATTTATTAGGTACTAGTACTTATTTTTTAGATACTAGTAACTATTACTAGATACTAGTATGTATTCAATAAACACTAGTACTAACTCATTAGATACTAGTACCTATTAAATAGATACTAGTACCGATTAAATAGATACTAAACTGTGCGCACCATAGTGGCTGATGCTGGAGAAGTGCAGCCATCCTGTCAGTCATGCGGTGCGCAGTGGAGTTCATTAGGAAAACATGTTCATTTAAGTCTGTTTATCTTTTTAATGTAGGCTAAATAAAATACATTATTTGTGATTCAAAATAATGGTAAATTAATTAGTGACCCACACAGATACATGATTTTACTGCTTCCATGGGAGCTCAGACCTCCGTATGGGAGCTGAGCTCCCACTGGCTCACATGTAACTCGAACCCTGGTTACTGTATCATTTACATTGAAATCCCTACACAATCACCCAAAAGCATAAATTCTGTTAGGTTATGGAACGCTCTGTTTAACTTCAGCTACTAGTTGTCATATCATCGTCATTTTATATTACCTGAATGATTGCCATTAAGCAAAACTGGACAAGTGCTTTGTCAAGGAAGTCGCCGGAGAAGAGCCCTTCATCTTTGAGTTGTCCAAGTTGCTGGATCCAGTGTTCAATCCCTTCCTTTCTCATTTGTCCCCACCAGCTCTCTATCCGCTGGTTTGCCGTGCTTGCTCCTGTTATATAGCTCCTCTCTCCTGCTCTGTCATCTTCATCATTTCGACGCAAATACTGTTGGATGTCTCTTACCAAAGCATTCTCTGTACCCATGTCTGTGCGTAAAAGCCTTGGGTAACCGCCAGCCTTCTCTATTGCTTCAACAAAGTAGCTTCCAATAACTTTTGGATTGCTGTTTGTGTAGGCTGCTCTTAGCCATATAATCCTACGGGAATATCCGTCTATGCATCCATTAATGCATATACCATACGGCTTGAGTTTGTCGTAGGAATCTACATGCCATATGAAATTAGGCCCCTGTGAAAAATACTGCCTTCGTCTGAGACGTCGTCTCTGGCGAGCTTGAGAATTGACTGGGTCCAGCTGAGACAGAAGGATCCTTACGTCTTCTTTCCTGACACGGATGCCTTGCTCCAAACACTTCACATACATCCACGGGTACCCATGAAGTTTTCCAGGGCCTCCAGTTGACTACATATAAAGTCGACAGCTTCCTCTAAATTATCATATTGCCGACGATGTAATCCATAAACTTTCAATGTCTTCATTAACTGCCTTTTACTGACAATAATCCCTTGCAAAGCAAGTGTGTTCAGTATAGCCTGGTAACGCATCCCTAAATTAAAATACAACTTGATCAAATTATCTCTATCCATAGCTATTAGGTGGCAGCTTTAGCGTGCAATCTCTGCTTTGGGGAGAAAAGCTGCTCCATTGTGCATTCTTCCTTTTATATACACTTATCTTGAGGCCACGAGTTCTATCTTGAGGCCACGAGGATACTATCTTGAGGCCACGAGTCAAGTTCACGGATAAATGTGCGTGCATTTATTAATTATTATCTTAATGAATAATGCAACAAGGACGAAGCATGTAAACTGCTTTGTTTATTCAGAATGGAATGTATTGCAAATGGATCCGAAAAAACAAACGTAAAAAAACAAACGTGAACAATGATGAACACAGAATTAACTTTGAATGGCCGGAGTAGGCCTAGGCTACTAGTAAACAAAATAAATATTTTTAAAGCCTAGTATCCCGGCCCGGTGTGATGCGTGCGAGTGGAGGAGATGCTGCATGACACATAAAGTGTTGCATTTTGTAACAATTCTTGATCAAGGGCCCAGCCCGGCCAGAGCTAGGATAGTGGCGGGAAATATCAAGTAGACCCGGCCTTTATGTTTCTGCATCGGGATGCCCGTCGAGATCCAGCCTCTTATGAAGACTCTTAGATGAACCATTACCAGTGGAGACTGAAATGACGCCAACCAAGGACTACCGCTGCTCTTGATCATCATACAAGACTGTAACATATTTCACAAATAAATTATTTATTATTATGCTGCCATTGCCTTAAAATGGACATTAATATTGCTAACATTGCTAATATTTTATTAGCCTGCTACATATTGCCTAGCCTAGGCTACTTCGTAAAAACTAAGAACAAAAACTTTCAATTCCTCCTACAACACAATGATAAAAAACAATACATACCAAATAGCAATAAAATATGTAGCCTATCTGTAGCATATTGATGTGTAACATTTTTTTATCGGCTATTCTCCAAGTGATAGTCATATAAATATCATAATGTTTCAAGTTTCGTTTTGTGTAATAAAGCATTAGATATGAATTTTCTGATATGCGAGGGTAACCCAAGACACGCTTCCCATTTAAAAACAAGTTTCAAGTTACTTTTCACCGTGACTCTCCGCTCAATTTCCGCTCTTTGCCAGCGCACTATAGCCTACACTCAATTGCTCACGGCCCAAGCGATCGCTCCACTCTTATTTAGTTTCATATTATGTTTAAATATTATTATAGGCTATTGTTATTTTATTTCATTTATTATGTTGATTATGAATAGTTTACAGCATTAGGAGTTTGTTTTTTGATAGACTTTCCTTAAAGTGAATTTCGTTCTGTATAATTTCTATCTTAATTTATTTAATGTTTCATCAACCAATGGCCTGGATTTAATAAATAAGAAACAAACCAAAAAGATCGGGTTTGGATTAAAGTAAGCCTACATAACAAACGAACCATGTTTCCGGGGCCTTTGAGGCCGAAACAATAGCATTTGTGTTTCTGATTTTAATAAATTTTTTGCTTGTCTCAATTATTGTAAGCCTAGGAAGTTATGATATTTGTGGCTTTAAAGCAATATGCTGTATAAAGTGGTATAAATAAACGTGGTGCGACTCTATGACTCGAACCATGATAGTGCCTGGTGTGACATATTATAAGATGACAGTTTTAAAATATGATGGCTATGGTTTACTGTGTCGAATGCCCTCTTTAAGTCCAAATGCCCTCCTTAAATGCCCTCCTTAATTCATTCAACTAAGCATGTTTCTTCAAAATGACATGTTCTCCATATTTCCACAGGTTTGATAAGTTTCTACTTAGTGCACACAACATGTAATGGGACATTCAAGACATACAAAATTGTATCTGCTTAATGGTTTAATAGATCAAAATTCTTTTGATAACTTTTTGCCATGAGGGTCTCTAGATGATGCATGTCAAGTTTTGAGCAATTCGGACAAACTGCCTACGAGGAGTTCGAAAAGTAATTTTTTCAAATAATCTCAAATATTTAACGAATTATTTGATTGACAGCCGTGGTTCAAGAGGTAAGTCGTTCAGAATAAGAAGATTTAACATAGATTTGAATATTGTGTGGATGTGTGATAACGTTGAGTGATATGGGTCAAAAGTGGCTGTTTTCGCACAGACTTCGCACAGACTTCTAGGACCATGAGGCCCAACAAATTTGTTCCGATCGGCCTCGATTAACCTGATCTAATAGGTGTTCAAACTTTATTGTCCGATGGCAGCCATGTTTTTCACGATGCACGAATGTCCTCATAGGCAACTTGGACAAAGATATTGCATGCCAGTTTTTGTATGACCACAGAATGAACTAGTATATGTGTCAAGATTCAGAGAAGGGAGGACCCGGCACAAAATGAACGGGGAGTGATATTTATTGACAAAGACAAATCACAGGCAGGAAAATTCCAAACCATAGGGCAGGGCACACAACTGGAGAACAGGCAGGCCGAGGGCACAACTGGAGAACAGGCAGGCCGAGGGCACAACTGGAGAACAGGCAGGCCGAGGGCACAACTGGAGAACAGGTAGGTTGAAGATGAGACAGCAAAGACGTGACATCCAAAGATGAAGACAATGCAGCGGCTCAGGGAATCAGAGCCTTGACAGTTGGTGATGAGATTGGACGTAGCACCAGGCTAGCTGCCAGACCCGGAGAGTCAACAACCAGGGTCAAACAGGATGTGGGACAGGAACCAACACAAGACAAGACTAACAGGCCAAGACAAGTAATAAAAGCAAAATAAAACTGATAATGAGAACAATAAAGAAACAATACTGAAATATACTGAAACCTAGCAAAATAAATAAACAAAAGATCTAGATATAAATAACTGAAACTAGAAAAAATAAATAAGACAAGACAGCAACCTTGTAGAGAACTAAAGAGAAAATAAATACTAACTCATGTTTATTAAAGAGATAACATACGTGTTGTTGCATTGCACAAACGATCTAACGTTGAGCAATGAAGAATAACAAAGGCTATGCACTTCTTGCATTGCATACCAGAAATAATTCATTCCCATGTTCAATAAAGAGATGACAGATGTGTTGTTGCATTGCAAAAACGATTAACGTTGTGCATTGAAGAATAACATATAGACTATGCACTTCTTGCATTGCACACCAGAACTAATTCATTCCCATGTTCAATAAAGAGATAACAGATGTGTTATTGCATTGCACAAACGATCTAACGTTGTGCATTGAAGAATAACATATAGACTATGCATTTCTTGCATTGCATTGCATACCAGAACTAACTCCTTCCCATGTTCATTAAAGAGATAACATATGTGTTGTTGCATTGCATTGCACAAACGATCTAACGTTGTGCATTGAAGAATAATATATAGACTATGAACTCTTGCATTGGCATTGCACACAAGAACTAAGTTATTCCCATGTTCATTAAAGAGATAACATGTGTTGTTGCATTGCATAACGATCTAACGTTGTGCATTGAAGAAAAACATATAGGCTATGCACTTCTTGCATTGCATTGCATTGCACACCAGAACTAACTCATTCCCATGTTCATTAAAGAGATAACATACTGCATTGCACAAACGATCTAACATTGTGCATTGCAGAATAACAAATAGGCTATGCACTTCTTGCATTGCATTGCATTGCACACAAGAACTAATGTTACAGCACATGCACAGCACACCAGAACATAACCATGTTCAATAAAGAGATAACAGATGTGTTGTTGCATTGCAAAAACGATCTAACGTTGTGCATTGAAGAATAACATATAGACTATGCACTTCTTGCATTGCATTGCACACCAGAACTAATTAGGGGCCAAGCACCGAAGGTGCATAGGCACCAATTGTACCTGTTCCTAGTTCTTATTAGGGGCCAAGCACCGAAGGTGAGGAGGCACCTATTGTATCTGTTCCCGTTCTTATTATTAGGGGCCAAGCACAGAATGTGCGTAGGCACCTATTGTATCTGTTGGCGTACCAAAAATAATTCTTCTTTTTCTTCCGACTGGGCTTCTATGGCAGCCCATAGAACCGCTTGCTGGAAAGTTGTGCAATTTGGCACACCGATAGAGGACAGACTGAACAGTCACCATAGCAAATTGGAGTCTCCAACTCATTCCCTCTAGCGCCACCAGCTGTCCAAATTTGCACTCATGTTTATGCTAATAACTTTTGACCACCGTCAGAAGTTTGGAAACATAGGTCGATAGCTGAAAGCCAATGCCCAAATGCGAAAATATTTATAGTAAGGGGTAGTAAAATCCAATCAAAATCATGTGTCAGTCATTTTTTACGTGTTTTTTCATATAAATGTCTATAACTCCGAAGTAGATTAATATATTTTCACCAAAATTGACACAAATATGTATGGGTTCACTCTGAGGACACGTAAAAAAAAATGGTGGGACTGAGCCTCTTGGTGGCGTATAATAGAACAAAACATGAAATTCCCATTGACTTCAATACAGTTTTGTGAAATAAAATGCTATACTAAACAAATGCATTGGTGTAATATTACAAAACTCAGAATGTGCCATCAGCACCATCCACTGGAGGTAGCCAAAATATTTCAAGACAGCGCCACCTAGTGATCAAATGTTATGACAAAATTTCCAAAAAGGCTAATAACATTTGAATAAATCTTGCTTTTGAAATGCCACTGGTCTTAATAGATTCCTTGGGTGAAGCCGAGAACATAGATACCAAGTTTTCCTTATTTGGCCGAACTTCCTGTCCGCCATCTTGATTTTCAGTCAAAACCTACTTTTTCGAACTCCTCCTAGACCGTTTGTCCGATTTTCACCAAAATCGAATCGTATCATCTCCGACTGTGCTGACTAAAAGTTATGGATTTCGTGTCTATAGACGAAACCGTTTTCGTATAGCGTAGCAGTAAAGTTGAGGCATGATGCTAAAAGCACTATTCAGGCTTTATCTCTGCAATGCCTTGACATATTGACACCAAACTTTGTATGTGTCCCATATGACCACATCACATCAGTTTTGTAACTGCGCCACCTATTGGTAGAAAGTGATAATCCATTAAATCATATTTTGAATGACTTTTTATATGATTTTTCAGCCATTTCGCCTAAAATCCTCTTTAAATGTATTTAATGCTCATTGTTGCAGTTGGTCTGACACCGTCAGCCATGTTGGCATATCCTGTCATCTGCTTGCGCTTGGCCCCGATAATTGCTGCTTGCAGCTATATTTCATTCCCATGTTCATTAAAGAGATGTGTTGTGTCTCTACGATCTAATGTTGTGCATTGAAGAATAACATATAGACTATGCACTTCTTGCATTGGCATTGCACACCAGAACTAATTCATTCCCATGTTCATTAAAGAGTTAACATATGTTGCATTGCATTGCACAACAATCTAACATTGTGTATTGAAGAATGAAAATATAGGCTATGCACTTCTTGCATTGCAATGCATTGCACACCAGAACTAACTCAACGTTGTGCATTGAAGAATAACATATAGGTTATGCACTTCTTGCATTGCATTGCACACTAGAACTAACTCCTTCCCAGGTTCATTAAAGAGATAACATGTTGCATTGCATTGCACAAACGATCTAGCGTTGTGCATTGAAGAATAACATATAGGCTATGCACTTCTTGCATTGCACACCAGAACTAACTCCTCCCCATGTTCATTAAAGACATAACATATGTGTTGTTGCATTGCATTGCACAAACGAACTAACGTTGTACATTGAAGAATAACTTCTTAGGCTATTCACTTCTTGCATTGCTTTGCATGCATTGCACACCAGTACTAATTCATTCCCATGTTCATTAAAGAGATAACATATGTGTTGTTGCATTACACTGCACACCAGAACTGATTCATTCCCATGTTCATTAAAGAGATAACATGTTGCATTGCATTCCACAAACAATCTAACGTTGTGCACTGAAGAATAACATATAAGCTATGAGTGCATTGCAAACATACAGTAACTATCTCAGTCCGATGTATGACTCCTTATGCTGTTTCTTCACCCATACAGTAGTATTCATACATAGACTCTTTCAGACAGTAAATCGGCAGTCAATTGTGCATATTGACTCCATCTAGTGTTTCATCAGCCAGACAGCAGTCCATATTTGACCTGCTGAAAATATTTCTGGTAAAAGAGTCCTCGATCTTGAACTTTCTATACATGCTCATTGACTCCTAATGCTGTTTCTTCAGCCATACAGTAGTTCAGATTTGACATATTGAACATATTTCTGACTGAAGAGTCCTTGATCTTCAACTGTCTATTCATACTTACAGACTCTTTCAGATAATATATCGGCCAGACAATTGTCCATACTGACTGTTGAACAAATTTCTGGCCAAAGAGTCTATGAACTTGAACTTTCTATACATGCTCCTTTACTTTTTCTACTTTCATCAGCCAGACAGTAGTCCATAATTGACCCGCTGAAAATATTTCTTTTAAAAGAGTCCTCAACCTTGAACTTTCTATACATGCTTATTGACTCCTTATGATGATTCATCAGCCAGACAATTGTCCATAATTGACCTACTGAACATATTTCTGCCCAAAGAGTCTATAAACTTGAACTTTTTATATAAAATCATTAACTTCTTCTGATGTTTAATCAGCTAGACAGCAGTCCATAAATGACCACATTTTCCTGGCAAAAGAGTCCTCGATCGTGAACTTTCTAAACACACTCAGACTCTTTCTGATGTTTCTTCAGCCATACAGTATTTCATATTTGAAATATTGAACATATTTTTGACCGAAGAGTAATTGATCTTGAACTTCTATTCATGCTTATTGACTCCTGATGTTTCATCAGCCAGACAATTGTCCATAACTGACCTACTGAGCATATTGCTGCCCGAGAGTCTATGAACTTGAACTTTCTACGTTCTCAGAACGTTCTCATCAGAAGGAGTCTATAATCATCATAAAACAGGCCAAAAGAGGTCAAATTTTGAATCTTGAGTCAATATGAAAAGCATTCTTTAGAAATGTTGGCCCATATTGATAGGATAGCATCTTGCAGTTGATGGAGATTTGTGGGATGCACATCCAGGGCACGAAGCTCCCGGCTCCTATTCTTGCATTATTCATTTCAACTCATATCTATTTCCATGTATGTATTATTTGGCAAGTAGCCATGCAATAAGCAGCATAAATGTACAGTCACACAGTCATATAGTGAGATAAACTCCAGCTGGGTGATCAGGACACAAACACAAAGTGAACGCCTGTCCCACATATTCTCATACTGATGTAAAATACTAATCTTGTAAGTAGTGAGTGAATGAGGTGGACATGCAGTACCTTGTGCAGTGATGATGGTGGGGTTACACTGGTAGTACCGATTAGAGAAATGAATTAACACCCGCTCCCTCTCCTGAGTCTCGCCCATTAGTGAGAATGCTTTCAGAAAACATCTGCAACAGAGAAACAGCAATATAACATGACCATCACAAGACACACCAACATCATGCCTCTTGTTTGTGGAGCCACAAAGTGCCCCAATCACAGCAGAAAACAGGAGCGACGTGTGTGGGCAGAAATAAAGCTCCAGGACCACACAAGCAGATGAATGAAAAAGTTTGTGAACACTGGCTGATTATCTGAACTAACTCCTGAACTGTGACCTAAAGTAACTTTATAACGATGATAAAAATAGACTTTTTTAAACAACACAATAATCTTCCTTTTTTTTATGCCTACAGGGCTTGGCATTCACTTTTTTGCTCACCAGCCACTGTGGATACTGGTTTTCCAAAGTTACTGGCCACTCAGCATTTTCACTGGCCACAATTTTGACTCACCATAGGGAAAAACATATAGGCCATATAGATATTTTTAATATTATCTCAAGATTTGGCAGCAGGTATTTTAGGCTACTGTCGCTTTAAGACCTGACGCAGGGGCACTGATCCATTATAGTGTTTTATATAGCCAACTCCACTGCTGAAATACACACACATTCGGCGGGTTGGCGGGTGTCAAGCCCTTGGTTGCCTAGATGATCTTGATTGATGATCTTGAAACAGGAATGAAGATTGCAGCAAAAACACCACACACTCCTTTCACAACTTTGAAACCTATGTTCTATAAATCACATTGCAGTATGACTAATCTTATATAACAGTATCTATCACAATATTGCATTTTTGCTGGAAATACTTATTACACAGCTATTCCTATTTTTGATTACAATTAAACTTTATGTGATTAGATTTTTTGGGGGGACCAAGAGACCACCACAAGGCAAAATTATAATATATGTACTGTGATTATATGTAATCAGTGACGTCATTGCAAGAAAAACTAATTTGTACTATTTAACACTTGAGTTAAAAACGAAAGACTGTAAACATTTAACCAGATAAGGCACATTTCTAGACACTGCAAAACAGCAGCGATATGGACCGTATGACTGCACATTAGTTGAGACGCTGCTTGGCAACTGTGACCAGCCTTCAGTTACAGCATCAACACTACATCAGAAGCACTCACTTTTACTGATGCTCGGTATATAATGTTATACCATCCAGCAGTCCTAACATGGAAATATGTATTAAATAAAAGCCACTTCTAATGAGCTCCACCTTAACAGTTAAGCATGCAGTCAATCACACATCAGATGATGAATCACCCACATGATGACATGAGAAGTACCTGAGCGATTGGTCCAACGTCTGGTCTGTAAACTCGAAGAATGTGAGGTACTCTTCTGCAACCATCTTGCTGAAGTCATTACTGTGGATGCAGACACAAGAAATATATTACATTACTACAGAGAAAACAAAAAAAAACATTAGCAACAGTTCAACTGGACACAATATAACACATCACATCTTTTTATACTCACAGACTGTACGTGTGAAATATCAGAGTGACACAGAAATCAGATCTAGTGAAATTCAGAGCGTTACACTAGCTTATGATGAGCAACCCTGAATAGACACTAATTTACCCTGACACACCTCTATAGTGGAGAGGTTTGCACAAGAGAAACCACAGCAGTGTAAGCAGATTACATAAGAAACATGCATTCCCAGACACACACGTGAATGAGTTTGACATTCAGGGTCCGTACACCTTTTGACAAATGAATTTCAATATAGAGGCTATCAAGCGTTGGTATTAATATATTCAGTCATGATGCTTAGTGTACCAATAACTTCAATGGGGGAGGCGGGGCAGTCAAAAATATATATTTATGAATATATATTTGCATGTAGTTTGTATTTGTGCTGTATTGGTAACCTACTATTTTAATCACTCTCCATTCCTCTACAAAAACACTTTAACTTTTAATTTATTGTACAGTGCAAATTGTTGCGATTATACTGCACTTTTTACAGACAGCAGCAGAGTGAGACAGCAGCAGAGTGAGGCGGCAGGAGAGTGAGGCAGCATGAGAGTGAACAGCAGGAGAGTGAGACAGCAGCAGAGTGAGGCAGCAGGAGAGTGAGGCAGCATGAGAGTGAACAGCAGGAGAGTGAGACAGCAGCAGAGTGAGGCGGCAGGAGAGTGAGGCAGCATGAGAGTGAACAGCAGGAGAGTGAGACAGCAGCAGAGTGAGGCGGCAGGAGAGTGAGGCAGCATGAGAGTGAACAGCAGGAGAGTGAGACAGCAGCAGAGTGAGGCGTGAGACAGCATGAGAGTGAGATAGGATGAGTTCATGCTGTGGACAGTGATGGTCTTCAGACAGCAGGAGAGTGAGACAGCATGAGAGTGAGATAGGATGAGTTCATGCTGTGGACAGTGATGGTCTTCAGACAGCAGGAGAGTGAGACAGCAGGAGAGTGAGGCAGCAGGAGAGTGAGACAGGATGAGCTCATGCTGTGGACAGTGATGGTCTAAAGACAGCAGGAGAGTGAGGCAGCAGGAGAGTGAGACAGCATGAGCTCATGCTGTGGACAGTGATGGTCTTCAGACAGCAGGAGAGTGAGACAGCATGAGAGTGAGATAGGATGAGTTCATGCTGTGGACAGTGATGGTCTTACAGACAGCAGGAGAGTGAGACAGCAGGAGGGTGAGACAGCAGGAGAGTGAGGCAGCAGGAGAGTGAGGCAGCTGTGGAGGCGATGCTAGAGAGCACACTGGAGTAATGATGCTCTCCTCTGGAGGACCTGTCTGGCACTGAGAGTGCTTATGAATATGGATGAGTGCCTGTATGTTCAAATCTGTATTTAGTGTGTGAGAATGAGAGGGCTGAGGGCAGTTCTTTAAGAGGACTGAGGGTGTTTAACTGCTCCAGTGCAGTCACTGACCTGAGCTCACACACACATCTGACAGAACCATATCTGAGAAAACACTGAGCACAGTTTACCGAAGTAAACTAGAAGATTACTGAAATTAAGCTGTTTTGGATGCTCTTATCCAGGCTACGCAATGTATGAATCCCATTATAAAAAGATCTTTGTTGAGAAAATATAAATACAGTGTCAAATTTGTTTTAAAGGCATGGACAGACCTGTGCCAATTTAAAAATCAAGAGGGGATACAGTGAATTGGGTTTCCAATGCACAACTGGACCCACCTCTGACATTAAACTCACAGCATTTATAGCTCTTTTCAAAGCAGTTTTAAAGAGTAATACTGCAGTAATGAGGGCTTACATTGTGTTTAAAATATGATGCCTTAATGTATTTGTCTGTAAATCCCAAGTAAGCAAGTCAAAGTCTTGACTGTGTCAAGGAACAAAAAACTACAGGTGTCTGAAGTGTAAATGTACGGCAAGACATTTGTATTGAAACATTCACGCACCATTTTTTACTCAAACACACTCTTTTAGTGTGAGCAAATTGAAGACCTGGGAATGCTATTAAACATGCATTTTTTTTTATTTTTTTTTTAGTTATGCTTTTGGCCTTTTTGTGGCTTTATTGGATAGGACAGTAGAGATTTTGACAGGAAAGCGTGGGATAGAGAGAGAGGGGAACAGGATCGGTAAAGGACCTCGAGCTGGGAATCGACCTCGGTTTGCCGGAGTCGCACTATATGTCGGTACGCTAACCACGAGGCTAACGGCTCCGACCATGCTACGTATTAAGGCTGCAAAAAACGAGCATTGCCTGGCTCATGGGAATTCCTTTTTGAATTTTGCTCTAAATTGCAGAAATCATGCTCTGGTTGCAAATAAAACATTTCCACTTAATAACAATTAATATGTGATGTGCCCTTAACTAAGAAGATGGCTTAGCAACATAAGGTACATGATGGACTCGTTCAGTGGTTAAACGGTTGATTAGTTGGTTTCTGCAGTGGCTTTATCAGAGAGAATTCATTGAGAATTTGGTGAAGTGATACAGAAGTGTAATGTCGTCAATAAACCCAGAACTACCTGCCAACCAATCAGACTCAAAGCATGTATTTCTGCAGGTTGTCGTTCTTCAGATTCAAGTTAGAGGCTAATGTTTTCATATTCCTCTGGTTTGTGGTTATAAAACAGGTATCCAATCAAACAAAGCAGGAAAACCCTGAACTGAATGTATGTCTGAAAGCACTCACTTCTTGCCCAGGTGTTTGGCCACATCGGAGCGCGGAAGCCCTCGAGGTGGTAAAGCCGCCGGGCCAGACGCCGGGCCGCTTCATGGTCCTTCCGGCTGCCATTGTGGAGAACATCTGAGTCCTTAAGACAGTCCACAGCATCCATGTCTGAGTCCCAGTCCGACAGCACGTCCTTCAGCCCTGCATCGCTGCTACACAACACACAACTGCACATTACACCAGTACAATCACACAACAACCGGCTAGTCAGTTAGAAAAAAACATTTTTTATATGTTTTAGGCCTTGTCCACTCTAATTTCTCTCTGTTTTGGCCTTCCGTCCACACTGAGACGGCGTTTTTACTGATGAAAACGCTTTTCAAACAAAGTGGATAAATTTGAAAACGCTGTTTTAGCCCTGTAGTGTGGACTGTCAGAACAGAGGCATTTAAAACCGATGATGTAAGTTTAGTCATGTGACGCATATTGTACCAATATTCATGTTTATTGTGCCTGTTATGTGCTATTCACTTTCACACAGTTGCTAAAATATGTAACTTTGCACTCTTCATATCACAGTCCTGCATAGATGACAGAAAATCCACTCGCATTCGCTGTCCTGCGATGTGAACGCACACTTTTATTTACCATTTTTCTTTCTTTTTTTGTCTTTCTTTTCTCTTTTTGGGTATTATTATTTGATTTTGTCTTTTGTTTTGCTTTGTTGTAATATTGTCTTGAAACTCATAAAGTACAAAAAAACATCTCAATCAGTTCATCCACTGAACTCTGTAGACGACTTTTGAGGAACCGTCTGATATCTCTCTAACAGTAACAGACATATCTGAAATCTCTGTGTCTAGACCGCATCATTAGACGCATTTCACCAGAGAGAAACAAATGCAAAGCCAAATCCACAGGCCCCCGTATCGGGAAGAAGAAGACCAATGTCACCACAGGCCTCTGCCAACAGAGACGACAGCCAAAACTACACCAGAAACTGTCCTCCCACATCAGTGACATCATCCAAGATCTCAGAGTCCAATCTGTGTTCTTCTGTTCGGGCCACTGAGGATAATACACACAAACACTAGCTGTGTCATGAAGGACAGCATCTGAAGAAGGTTATGATCATTCACACAGAGACGTGACACTGAGGTGCAGGGAGGAGGTTGATTGAATAAGATGAATGACCATGAAAACTTTAATTAAATAGTATTGTTCACTGAGGTCGTTTGTACTTCATTTCATCAAATATACTGTATTAGTCCAGTATCCGCTCTCCTCAAGTCCTCACACACACCTCACCGCAGTTTAACAGTGCCATCTGTTGAGTGCCTGAACAAATGACAAGAGAAAGGAGAAGAGAAGTTCCTGATGTACAGTCGGAGATCTGCGTGCGCTCATTGGCAGGAGAGGCGGTTATGCAACCGTGTCTTCTGCTCCTCTACTCTGATTGGACAAGAGCGCTGTCACTTCTTCACTGTATAAACGGTGACACAAAAACGAATAGAAATTTCCTTGCACCGCTTTCTGTGAAACATGGGCACCGTAAATGATGGTAATTGTGAAGAAAAATAGAGAATAAAGCTCCTCACTTTTTTTAAGGGAAAAATTAACAGAGTTTTTACAGTTGTCCATGATTTCAGATTAAAACTTTATACACTTTTGTAGTCTGACTGTAAGAGATTTAACATTAAACATGATTAGGACTAATACTGCACAGATAATATACCACACATTATACAGAATTAGAAAATAAGATATTTAATTATTGAAAATACTGGGCATATCAACTGATTTACATGCTAACAATGGCACATAAAAATAGACAATCACAGAATTTAACATTACCTTTATGATATATCCTATAAAATAAAGTGATATTAGTATGAGTGAAGAGATTGCGCAGTGCAGTTTATGAACGTGACGAATAACTCAAGATCTGAGACACTTGCACAAGACACATTAATGCCATCTAAACTAATCCAGAGATCACTTTTGAAAGGTATTTTACCATTTAAACATCATGTGTGAACTGATGAAACACTTGTAATGGTTAAAAAGCAGTTTATAGAGACTGTAACATTAGTGGAAAAATGATGAAGAAAATGCCACAGCTTTTAAAAGTAATTTCCAGTGACTGACGTCTTTTATATAGTCTTTTGTATAGTTTGTGTCTATACTGTGTGCTTTTCTACCCGATGTGTGAAAGCAGTAAAAGACTGAAAGCTGTTGCTTGTGTGAGCAGCAAATGTGATGCCTTCACTAATCTGCCAATTTTACAGCAATTTAGCAGGTTTAATGTGTGAAAGTGTCTGAAACAGAGACGCACTATATCTGTACATCTGTTTGTGGATGAACTCGTTTCTCTTTCGACTTTCTGAAGGCAATTATTTCTTCAATATGCAACAAATATGCTAATACGGTCTTCAGAAACATAAATTATTCATAATATCACATAAGTACATGTGAAATACAGTCTAAATACTGTAATCAAAAACACATTAAATGTATTCAGCCTTCAAGTGTGTCTCAATGAAGTCAACATCGCTTCAAGCTTTTAATGTCATTTTTCAAGTTAATAGTCAAAAAAATGAATTAAAACATAAATTATTTTTCTTTCTTTAGTCACTATAGTTGTTTGATTAATATTTGCATTTATTACACTGCTATTTAATTGTGTTTTTGATATCAACCAAGATCTTTTTGTCCTACCTGTTAACATTAGAAAACCTGTGTGTACAGTAACATGAGTAACTGTCATAATAGATAATATTATATTATTATATTATTATTCAACAAGAGTGTTGCCAATCAATCACTAATATTTGACCACTGTGATCACACTGATACTATTGGCCAACACTAATCTGATTATCTTATTCAGAAAGTATCTTGCCACACTTTTATTCACAGGCCATCACACTGTAACAGTACAGACATTTACATTTTCTGAAATGACTAAATTATTATATTTTTATACATCGGGATCCATAGAAAACTAATATTAACAGTGACACACAACTATTAGCATTAAGGGTTCAATATCACATCCTACTGGATATACATTCAAAAAACAAGGATATAATCGATAAAAGCACTAAATGTCTCCATTATTAGCGTCTAGGATTTGTTTGCCCTTCTTCAGCATTAAGTTCAGGAATAGCTAATAATCAAGCATTTGCATAAAGGCAATTCACTGCAGGGTAAACGGTTATTGTGGTGCCGATTCTTGTAGAGTTTGACACAAACACAGCGCTGAGACGAGTAACTGATTACTTAAACTTATCCAAAATAATGGTAAAATAGTAAATAATAGTAGACAAGTGCCAATCACATTTCCTCTCTTTTCTCTCTACACTATGCTTTACAATAGAGCTAGAGAAACTAGACAAAGGCAAAGTCTTATTTAAAAATATTAATGCATTTAAAATGTCTTTCTCTTCTTATTGTTATAAATATATTTCCATAATGTTGCCAGGTAGTTACACAAGCTACAATACTTACTATAGGCACCCAGACAGGACACAAGCAGTATTTTATTTAAATCTTTAAAAAGTAGTAGTGTATTAAATTACACTGTATTAAATGTGTATTACATTATGTTTTTGTCATCCTCATTCTCAAATTAGCATATAAACATGAGTAAATAATAATCTTAAAGTCAAGCACTGAAATATATTAATATTACCATGAATTTTTTAAGAGCAAAAACATGGCAAAATATTAACTTGATTATTAAAACTGGAATTTGGTTTTATTAATGTCTGAAGCAATAATTCCCAGAACTTTGACGTTTTGTTCTACAGTGCAACTGCACACACGCACACGCACACACACACACACACACACACACACACACACACACACACACACACACACACACACACACACACACACACACACACACACACACACACCTAATGTGCTCTTATCTAGTTAAGAGTAAAGAGAGAAGCGTTTCTGATACTGAAGGTGTTGTAAGTCTAGTGTTTCACCACAGGGAGGCAGTCATAACAGATCATCAGAACATCTGTTCTCACACTAGTCCATCAAAACATCATACAGCACACATCAATACAGGTGTGAAAACAATGAAGATGTCCAGGCAGAATGTCTCATACCCTCACATTTTCCAGGGTAGTTTACACCCTTGATATCAGCTTAATATCTGTCACACACACTCAACGCCTCAGCAGTTAAACATTACAACTGGACATTAGTGTACAAGTGCATGTGTTTAAAGTAGACTGACGTGTTCCTATTCACAGCTTATTGGACAAGTGCAGTGTGTGTGTGTGTGTGTGTGTGTGTGTGTGTGTGTACAATTCAATGTGCCATGGTCAGACACAACAAGAGGATCTAATAATAATAATAGATAGTAGCGATGAAACTCCAAATATCCAAGTATGCGCGTTGTGTACATCTCTGATAATGTTTTCATAATGAAAAAAGGAGGTCGTTTGTGCGTTATGAAAGACTCAATGTAATTTACCAAAGAGAGAAACATTGAAACATTTCACTCCAAAGTTTACCCCGCACGCGACGCGACGCGTCACAATAGAACGCAACGCTCCCGTTAAAAATGACCGAAGCTGTTTGTATGAACAACCCATGCGCGTCAACTATTCACAACATCATCGATTATAAAGCGCGCGTCGCGTTCTGATGTGTCGCGTCGCGTCGCGTGCAGTTCTCAAACTTTCACTAGTGTCTTTGTTTACCTGCGGATTTCACGTACACGTCCAGCGCGCGAACCTCCAGCTCTCAAGGACGCTCTCACGAACATCTCGACGGAGACGCGAGCTCAAACGCGCCGGGAAACTTCACACATCGCCGGTGAAAGTAGGAAAATAAAGCGCTGTTGAAAGTTCAGCGCATACTAGTGTCTGCTGCTCATCTCTCGACTCCAGCATTTCCCACAAACCCTTGCTTCTCCCAGACAGACCTCAGAGGAGGAGGAGAAGAAGAAGAAGAAGAAGAAGAAGAGCAAACTATTCTTCCTCAAAACAGCTGAAGGAAGACTGAGGAGGAAAGTAGTATGCTAATGTGTGTGTGAAGTGCGCAGGAGTCTGCTTTAAACATCTCCGACATGGCATTACATAATAAAGAGCTGATTTATTTTTGTTTCAGATAGTAATAAAGATAGGCTACAAAATTAATGAGCACATTTTGTTCTCTTAGCCTTACAGAGATCCTGTGCTTACCAGTATGAAATCACAGATAACCTACAATAATAACCAAGTAAAAAAAATCTTATGGAACTATTTTTAAAGCTAATTTAGTCATTGTTTGGGATGAGAGAAGTTGCTTCATTTCTGTGAGAACCACAACTAGAACATTTAATTGGTTTTAAGAGCACCACTATAAACTGAAAGTGGCCACACCTCTCACTCGAAATGGAAAACACAAGGAAAGCTGCTCTATTAGGATTTAGCTGAACTGAAGAAACCAAAAATGTATCAGAAACCAGATATAATTGTTTTTACTAGTGTATGCAGGACACTATAGATAATGTATGTAAGTGAGGATAGAAAAATAAAGTAAACTGAGACATATTATACCCAAATATTCTTCATACAGCGACTACCAGTAACATTTATACAAATTTGGGACCAAAAATGATTCAGACACTTTGACCTGATCATGTTTTACTGAAGTGTTTTTTCTTTAATTGCTAATGCTCTTTTTACACACAGACTGAACAAAATGAAGCGTTGCTTGGTGATTGGTTGAGCTAAACTGGTATTATCTAATTGTGTAGTTAAATTTAACAGCTGACAGATATTCAAATAATTCATCCGTGAGACAGTCTAACAGAAGGACGGACAAAACCAGTCAAATATCAACTAAGTTCGTCAAATTGTATTACCATTTTCTAAACTATAGCGGATAACTGTGAAAATGTGAGAAATGTTGAAGGTGTCTGAATACATTTTGGTTTGAGTATATGTTTAAAGTGCTCTAAGCGATGTTGGGTGACGTCACGTTCGAAGTATTGTCAAACAAAGCTAGCTCGACCCTCCCCCCTCTTCATCCCGTCCCCTCCCCCCTCCATTCCGTGCTTCCTGAAACAGTCATGAACGAGTCAATGGCTTTTCCAATGTAAATTTGCATGTTGCATTTCGGATGTAAAAGCGCAAACAAACTGAATTATTAATGCAGGACTGAATGTAAGGCTAATTGTTAAATTACAATTTAACAGTGATAATAATGTATCATTTACTGCTTAGCTAAACATGGAAAATACAGCATTTACAGCAGGCCATAAGGTAGGGTTGGGCAATTGCCAATTGCCAAAGAAATCCAAATTTTGGGGCTAAACGGCGATGTATGGTATAATCTCAGTATTTATTTATTTTTTCTATTTGAATAAAAAAAAAAAACTGTATTTAAAAAAATAAATAAAAATTAATATCCTGATTAATATTGTCCTACAAACAATGTCCATATTGAAGGCTATGAAAACAAACATAGTGAATTGCAGTCTATCCAAAAAAGGGGTCAAATCACATTACATTCTAACATTGCAACATTACAATCTAAAAACAAAATAATGCTTTTTAAAGAAGTTGTTAAGTTTACTAAAATGAAAATTAAAAAAAATTAAAACAAAACTGATATCATAAAAATACACTTGTAGGTTTGAAATTCTTTAGCATTTATGTTCCCCAACAACAACAAATATTCAACATCAAATATTTTAGCAAAATATATATTTATAATTTAGTGTCAATGTATATTTTAGTCAGAATTATCGCGCTCCGTCTGTTCGGCGCACATGCGCGCGGCGGCGCTCGTTCACGGCAGTTTACCTGCGGACGCTCGTCCACTCATGACAGCAAACTGGAAATATTTGCTTGACTTTCTAACATTTACAGATGGAGAATATGCCTGTGGAATGTAAGTTATGCACTGATGAAATGATTGTAATCACTTCAGCTTAAAGATTATTAATAGAGGTATATTTGTTTCCACCAATCGCTGCACAAGTGAAGTTTACGTATGATGACGAAAGCACGTTAGCGCTAGCCCTCCCGGAACCCATAGAGAATGCAGTGCCTGCAGTTCGGAAAAAAAAATCTGTGAATGGAAGTCTATGGGAACGCTCGCCCAGTGAAATTGCCCAAAAAGAGGCGGTACTCCACAACACAACTTGATGCTGATTGGACTATATCCAGAGACAGAACAACAGTGCAGCTAGCCTAACTCTGGTTGAATGCGCCTGTGATTGAAAAAGTCCCTTCCACACTTTGGTGGTGCGTCGCCCAATCGCCCTAATGACGAAACCGCCCGTTTCAAACTATAAAGAATTATGATCGCCTTGATGCATGAAGTTCTCTGTGCTGCGGGGCGTGATGCATGATGGGAAACAGTGGTGTATGGCTCATGACCACACATGTTGGGTTTCTCTGAGGCCCTGAAGGGAGGGTCTGTCCAGCTGTGGATCTACAGCACAGAAGTCCTTCTGACTGCAACAGAATCAGGGCTGAAAAGGCTGAGAACAAGCTAAACTGATACTACAATAAGCTTAACATTCACAACATATAATTATGACACTTTAAAAAAAAAGGGTTGAGAATCAAACAGCAAATCGAGTGAATGATATAACGATAACAACTGTTGTTTGAATGATAAAGTGATTGCAGGGTACAGTGCAGTTCACATGTGAAACTTAAAGAAATTGGAGAACGAACTGGTTTGATATCATTTTGAACAAAATCAAAAGTTTGAACTTTGAACTGCCATTGGTCCGTGGTGATGATGCAATAGGTGGGTGTGGCTCTGAGGCTCCGCCTTCTCCGGTTCATTTCTTCTTTCAGTTGGTCGAAGGTCGACACGAGTAAAAACATGAACGCATTGGAACGCTGCTTTACAGTAGAAAATGAAGAAGTAATTTTAATCTAAAGCTACACTGACACTGTTTTATGTTTAATTCGTAATGTTTAGTTCTGTAAAGCTGCGGAAGCAATCTATTGTGTAAAGTGGTATATAAGTAAAGGTGAGTGGAGATCTGAATCGCAGAGCTGCTGCAAACATTTCCACGTCACTATATTCAGATGCTTTCTGAGCTGATGTTTTCTCACCGCTGTCACAGTTTTGCTGTGTTTATTTTGTTATTGAGGAAACCGCGCAAAACATATACGTTCATCTCTGTTCAAGTTATTAAAGGGTTAGTTCACCCCAAAATGAAAAGTCTGTCATTAATTACTCCCCCCATGTCGTTCCAAACCTGTAAGACCTTCGTTCATCTTCAGAACACAAATTAAGATATTCTTTGATTAAATCCGAGAGCTTTCTGCCCCTCCATTGACAGTCTACGTTATTACAACTTTTAAGCCCCAGAAAGGTAGCAAAGTTAAAATAGTCCATGTGACTACAGTGGTTCAACCTTTATGTTATGATGAAGTGATGAATACTTTTTGTGCGCAAAAAAACTAACAAAAATAATGACTTAATTCAACAATTTGTTCTGTTCACTTCACTTCTCTGACACTATTCGTGTAAGCGTAAACAGTGCAGCGCTTCCAGGTTCTACATCAGACCGGCTCACTATTGGCCGGCTCCTGCGTCAGCATCACACGCATGTGTCGTGCTGCTCACGTGTACAGCGTCGGAGAAGACACGGATCAGAAGAAATTGTTGAATAAAGTCGCACAAAAAGTATTCTCGTCACTTCATAACATTAAGGTTGAACCACTGTAGTCACATGGACTATTTTAATGATGTGTTTACTACCTTTCAGGGCCTTGAAAGTGGTAGTTGCATTGCTGTCAATGGAGGGACAGAAAGCTCAAAAAGATCTTAATTTGTGTTCTGAAGATGAACAAAGGTCTTACGGGGTTTGAAACAACATGGGGTGAGTAATTAATGACAGAAATGTCATTTTTGGGAGAACTAACCCTTTAAGCAACCCAGTAGTGGCATTCATGAATTAATCAGTTTTATGAATGAATAGGTTGCATGAATGATTCAATGACTTAGTCACTTGCCGCCACCTATTGTTGTGTCGATTTCAGAGTCACTGAAAAAAACACCAGATTAAAGGGCTGTCACATCAAGGATGATGACTATAAAATGATAACTATAAATATCAAATTTTAATAATCAACTCTGAGAATAAGAAAGTCCACAACCACTGTAACGATAACGACATAGAAGAGCGATATTGTTTTAATCACTTTCATAATGATTTTTTAGCTGATAAAAACATTGACAGCCAATCAGAAATGAACCAGGTTAAAGAGCTCGAGCATTTAAAGCAGCAGATGATATAACTGCAGCGCACGCTTATAATAAACAATGTTATCATCCATTGGAGGACACTGGAACAAACACAGACATAAAAAACAACAAGAAATTAACATAGGCTGATGAATTGTTGGATGAATCATTCACAAAATAGATGGTGAGTTTTCATTTCATGTCAATTTTAAGCATCCTGGAATTCTGTGTTTTCCATTTAGATTTTTTGGAATCCCGTTTCAATAGCTTGACTTAATTTTAATTAAAAAATAATCAACTGAATTCCATCAACTGAATCAGTTGAATTCATATTCAAACTTTGCTAATTTTTTATAATTTAATAATTTACTAAAATTGATGCATTTGACTGGCATTGGCAGACAGGGAAAAAACAGACCTGTAATTACTGCAATCAACCAATCAGAATCAAGAATTTCAAGAATCATACTATGATTACATAACATACTACATCACTATGAAGTCATTTCATGTTTCAGAATATATCTTTAGAGGACCACTTCTTGCACAGAGCTCTACAAATATCACAGCAGGAACTATATCGTGGGAATATGAAATGATTTACTCTCCCATGATACTACTCAAGCAGGAAGTCTTTCTTCCACAACACACAGCTAAATAAAAGGCCATAGAGTTAATTCAATCACAGAAGACTGAAACACGCAGAGAAAGCAGAACACTGACTGAAGATCACCAGCACAAACAGCCCTGGGTAAGAGAATGAAGACATTTCCCACATCACCATCCTGAGCCAAGAGAGCCACTGACCTGAGAGCACACTGAAGTCCAAACGATAGTGAGGAAAAGTGTTTGTACACTCGTTGACCAGAACGTCAGAGAGTCTGCAATAGCAACGGACCAGAGGAGTCCAGATAAAGCTCTGAAAGCGCCTCCCTCCATCTATACTACTGAGCAAAGTTAGTTTTTCTTCATTCCCTCGCACTGAAAGTATGAAGCGAAAGCCTGCACGTGTCAGCCTCCCACCCTTTCCAAACATCTCCAACTTCCCTATTGCTGCTCCCACATTTCAGCAGCACTAAGATTGACCTCAGATTCTCTCCAGGCGTCTCCAGAATGCCGGAATAACAGCAGACGACGACACACTCACTGACACAGCCTGTTCTTACACAGACTACCACAGGAACGCTTCAGAGTTTAACAGCAGAAGTCCCTGTAAAAGCACATGAGTGTGTGTGTGTGTGTGTGTGTGTGTGTGTGTGTGTGTGTGTGTGTGTGTGACCTCTGTAAGGATCTGTGCAGATATCTGAGGCTGTTTGTGGTGTTTTATCGTGAGATGAGGTGGTGGCTGTAAAACGCTCAGCCTTGAGCAGAAGGGCAGGTCGGTGAAATATGAGGCTGATGAGCAATGACTTCAACTCGCTAGAGTCAGCCAACACACACACACACACACACACACACAAACACAGCATCTCTCCTCCGGTCAGATCTCACCCAGGTCAGGTGATTAGCAGGGTGTGTGCTGATTCATTCAATCCCAACAGCGCAGATCAGCCATAAGCCTGATGAAAAGAAAAACACACTTTGCCATTTGCCATAGCGATACCCTCATGTCACGATTCGATCACGATACATGACTAGCTATAGCGATACCCTCATGTCACGATTCGATCACGATACATGACTAGCTATAGCGATACCCTCATGTCACGATTCGATCACGATACATGAATAGCTATTAGGGGTGTAGCGATACCCTCATGTCACGATACGACACAGATCACGATACTGAATTCACGATACAATATTATTGCGATACTCCAAGAGGTGATAAAAGGTTAACAATAAATGCACTGTTGATTAAAATGCTAAATTTGGTGTTACATTGAGTGTGTAAATGAATAGTCTTGGACTTGGTGCTGAAACCCAAAGCTCAGGACAATAGAGACGCCAGAATAACAATATTCATGATTCTGGAGCTGAAAATACAGGATTATTGTAGATGAATATGCTTGTTCTCTGTCACTGACTAGATATATTTATAATAATGTATTCCACTTTTTACTAACATCAGACATTTGGCATTATCAGGACCCACAAATATTCCCTCATTGCTTATTATCATTATATTCAACATTATATAGTAGTTTAATGTAGTACTGACACTAAAACCATCCACGATACATTTTACATTTGATGCATTTTTGTATTGCAATATATTGTTACCCCCCCCCTAATTACAACTATTCCATTCAGGCTTGGCCACATAACTCTCTCTCATCAATGAATCTGATCTCCAATTCCTTCGCAATCTGCAAATTTAACAGGTTCACGTCACGGAGAGAGTATTTAGCATTTATTTAGCATCAGCTAAGTCAGAAATCTGCAGTAAGATGCAAAATCTCCCCATCAGCACTGGGGAGAGGATTTAGAAATCACTCCAATTCATTTCGGAGGCCATTCACACAGCTATCCGATCAAGTGGCCCAGTGTAATAGGCCCATTGAGACACATTACCCCATTTCACTCTCTAACAGCCATGACAGAAAACTCACAGATAAACCACAGGCACATGAAGGGTGGTGAACCGAAACTGGTGTGTGTGTGTGTGTGTGTGTGTGTGGGACCTCCAGCACTGGCACAAACCCAGACCCTGCTGAGAGACACGTCACATGACATCCGCACCTGCCCCAAACACACACACACACACTGTGTACCTCCGAGTGTGTGGCCATGTGGACGTAAAAGGATGGCAGAAGTGCTGATCGCTGCTTTAATCAGCCACACTGAGAACAACACGCATGTCCTGAGGAATATAAAGAGCATGAGGATGTAAAGGGTTTGTTTTTAGTCCCAATTAAATGACCTGCATTTGGACTCAAGACACAATTGTTAAATAGTTCTTCAAGTTATACAGCAATAAATGAACAGCAGAGATAGGTAAAGGTTTGCAGTTCCATGACTCAGCAGTACATGAGTAATGATAATTACAATACGAGCAACTTTATATCCATTACTAAACATCAGCTGTGTTTAGAGTTATCATCATTCATGATGTGCTTCAGGATCAGCCCACTGGAGTCGAGCGGGAGGGGAGAATCACACACACACAGAAAGCTTCAACCTTTCAGCTGTAGGGACATTGACAGCGGACAGACACGAGGGCTGGTGCTGAGACGTCACTGCAGTCACACACACTCACACACACACACACACACACACACACACACGCTGGGAGCTGCTGTATCGCCACAGCGTTTGAGAAGCGTTTGTCATGCAAGCCGAAGGTCAAGACTTACTGGACGGACACACTCTCGGCGTCGGACAGGCCCGGCTGGGAGAAGCAGCCTGCCACTACGGAGCCCATGACCGTCGGCTGGCGTGTGTGTGTGTGTGTGTGTGTGAGGACACACTCCTGATGCTCGGCTCTGACCTACATGGACACGGCGCTCTGCTTGTGCTTATTCATTACTGGAGCGAGTCTCATCACTACAGCTCGACTCCGGCGTCTCACCCATCTGCGGGCCGGCCGGGGGCTGGGCCAAACACACGCGTGAGTGTGTGTGTGTGTGTGTGTGTGTGTGCTTTATTTACATCCATCATGCTCTGGGGCACAAGGCTGCAGCCTGCGGTTTGATGCTGCGCCGGAGCTATAAATAACAGCAGGGTTGATGGGTCTGATGAGGAGGAAATGTAGCGTGATTTCTGACGAGGACGCGTGTTTACTGAGACTGGTACAGTGTGTTTCTCTTCCTGCATGTTGAGTCACAAATGTGCTTTACAAATGATATTATATCCATATATAAGCACCGATTCAGTTTCTCTTGCTGCATGTTGGTCTCAAATGTGCTTTACAAATGATATTATATCCATATATAAGCACCGATTCAGTTTCTCTTGCTGCATGTTGGTCTCAAATGTGCTTTACAAATGATATTATATCCATATATAAGCACCGATTCAGTTTCTCTTGCTGCATGTTGGTCTCAAATGTGCTTTACAAATGATATTATATCCATATATAAGCACCGATTCAGTTTCTCTTGCTGCATGTTGGTCTCAAATGTGCTTTACAAATGATATTATATCCATATATAAGCACCGATTCAGTTTCTCTTGCTGCATGTTGGTCTCAAATGTGCTTTACAAATGATATTATATCCATATATAAGCACCGATTCAGTTTCTCTTGCTGCATGTTGGTCTCAAATGTGCTTTACAAATGATATTATATCCATATATAAGCACCGATTCAGTTTCTCTTGCTGCATGTTGGTCTCAAATGTGCTTTACAAATGATATTATATCCATATATAAGCACCGATTCAGTTTCTCTTGCTGCATGTTGGTCTCAAATGTGCTTTACAAATGATATTATATCCATATATAAGCACCGATTCAGTTTCTCTTGCTGCATGTTGGTCTCAAATGTGCTTTACAAATGATATTATATCCATATATAAGCACCGATTCAGTTTCTCTTGCTGCATGTTGGTCTCAAATGTGCTTTACAAATGATATTATATCCATATATAAGCACCGATTCAGTTTCTCTTGCTGCATGTTGGTCTCAAATGTGCTTTACAAATGATATTATATCCATATATAAGCACCGATTCAGTTTCTCTTGCTGCATGTTGGTCTCAAATGTGCTTTACAAATGATATTATATCCATATATAAGCACCTGGACACGCCCCCTACTGCTGATTGGCTCACTCTCTCTCTCTCTCTCTCCACCATCATGAGTGGACACGCCCCCCACTGCTGATTGGCTCACTCTCTCCACCATCATGAGGGGACACCCCCCCCCCACACTGCTGATTGGCTCACTCTCAGCAGGGTGCTGCTCGGTCCAATCCATTTTCAACAGAAGTTGCTTACTGCACCTTTAATAGTACTTTTTTTTAACACTTTTTTTATACAAAAAAAAAACCTTATTCAGCAAGGCCACATTTAATTGTCCAAAAGTGACAGTAAAGACATTTAAAATGTTACAAAAGATTTCTGTTTCAAATAAATGCTGTACTTTTGAAATTTCTATTCTTCAAAGAATACTGAAAAATAAATACATCACGGTTTCCACTAAAATATGAAGCAGCCCAACTGTTTTCAGCATTGATTATAATAATCAGAAATGTTTCTTGAGCATCAAATCATCATATTAGAATGATTTCTGAAGGATCATGTGACACTGAAGACTGGAGTAATGATGCTGAAAATACAGCTTTGATCACAGGAATAAATTACACTTACTATATATATATTCACATAGAAAACAGATGATTTACAGTGTAATACTATTTCACAATATTACTGTTTTCACTGCATTTTTGATCAAATAAATAGTGTATACAGCAGCTACTTTATATGTTATGAAGGGTCCCTCCTGAAGGGTCCTTGGCATTAAAAAAAGCTTTAAAACCCTTAAAAACATAATACACTGGCTCTGTCATCAGAGGTTTCATAATCATATCGGACATTAAATGTCTGGTTTGTTCTTTGCATCCACAAGGCTTGACAATGTTGCTTTGATTAGCACACATGTGAGTTTACTCCCGTATCTTTTTTAAATGCAGTGTGTGTATGACCACAGAGGAAGCACAAGCAGTCACTGTATAATATGAGTTCAGTCACGATAAATATGAAATAATGAGAGTGTACTGAAACTGTAAAGAACGCCTCTCTAAAAATAAATATGAAACTATCGACATCAGCAAAATCAGAAATGAGTTTCTCTACTGGGTTTCTGTTCCAGTTTTAAATAAGACAAATTATTAATACAGTTGATTTTATAATGGAGGTAATTTAAGCAATAGTTGCAAATGGTGGCTTTTAAAAAGATCATAGTAAGAAAAGATCAATAAACATATTTGTAATGTAATGAAAGTCAAATAAGGTCATATGTAACGATGTAATAAGTCCTTTAGCTCTGACTGTGACACCGGGATTGGATGAGCCTCGCTTGACGACACTTCAAATACGTGAAAAATACGATCAATCACAAAACACAGCTGATCAGGACAGGTGTCAGGGTCTCATCTGATCAGGACAGGTGTCAGGGTCTCATCTGATCAGGACAGGTGTCAGGGTCTCATCTGATCATCCAGTCCAGCTCTGCTGATGCTCACTAGCACTCGCTCGCCGCCACTGTTGCCCATGGAAGAGTACGAACGAGTCCCATCATACGGTCATCAGTTACACTCACTTCACCACAGTTATTCAGGCATTGCCTAAAGGCTGCTTCACACTCGCCCCACAAAACAGCAAGATTCAAACGTAGACGTAATGTTGAGAAACATAACAGTCAGTTTCCCTGTATCACCCAGCACTAACAGCGAGAACACAATTATCCCACAAAAAACACACAATTTGTGGGAATCAGCCGTATCACTGTAATGCACTACTCATGTCATTTCTTTTTTTTCAATTTTTATAATTTTCAATTTTATAAAATATAATTTTCATTATTATATATTCATGTATTTTTAATTGCTTTACTTTATCTGACCTTTTGATGCCATACAATCAGCGTTCACATTTTCAATTTGAAAAATTCCTTACTTTTCCAGACTCAAATTTCCAAACGTCTCAGTAGATTTTTCAGACAATATTTAACATAAATGGTTCATACATCATTATATTTGATATACATGTAAAATCATTGGTTTGATGTTGCACGATCACCAAACAACAAAGTACGGTCTGAATTAAATGATTGTTTGCTCCTTTATCTGCTGCTGGTTTGAGTGGCATTTGAGTAAATGTAATTTTTGTGAAGTTTATGGGTAAGACGAGCAGTTTTGCATAATGAAAGTGTGCGCCTTGATTTCCATATTAATGTTCGACTAAACAATCACCAAACAATCACTAAACTTTTGCTATAAATCACTCTGCTTGTATTCTTAATTTTATATTTTATAAAAATGAATAGGGGAAACAGTCTGGAAACACAATTATGTTCATACTTTTCCAGACCTGGAATTTCCATACTTTTCCAGACTGCGTAGGAACCCTGTTTAACACTGTTGCGACATACTAGAGTCTGATGTCGGACAACTTTTTTAACACCAATGGCAAGCGCACAAAACAACTCATTAACTTGTCAACTCTTATTTATGGATTGCAATTATCTTGAAAAAAGACTTTCTGAAAATTATTTTAGTATCAGTGAGATTAGTATAGTTTTATTAATATTTAGAATTAGGTTTTACTGTTAAACTTTCCATTTTAATTTAAATTTTAAAGTTTTAGTAATTCTGTTTTGGTATTTTTTAATATTTGTAAAAAAAAAATTTAAAATGTATATAGTTTTTATTTATAATTTTTATTTCTATTTTAGTTTGAAAAAAATGTCCTTTGCAACTAGCTGAAAAAAATATGTTTAAAGGTTTTTTTAAAAGCTTTTAAATTTCGCTGTTTTAGTTTTAGCTATTTTAGTACATCAAGATAAACTAAATGGAAATGTGAAATGCTGCCCAGGAAACTAGCAGAAATGATATATACATTTATAAAAATATAAGTTATTTTATCTAAATGACGAAGGTGTTTGATGGTTTTAGTTAAAGTCCCCCTGTGGTATAAATCCAGCTTTTAATGTTGTTTATGTGTCTATGTGGTGTTTTTAATATGCTTTAAGACAGGCACACGCGTGTGCTCCCTCTCTCTCACACACACACACACACACTCTCTCTCTCTCTCTCTCTCTCTCTCTCTCTCTCTCTCTCTCTCTCTCTGCATGCTGGGAGTTTTTGGGGTGAGAGTGACGCTGAGTGAGAACTGAGCTGCAAAACTTTCTTTTTTTTCTTTTCACTTTTTTCTCTTTTGCATGTTCTGACAGGTTTTATTAGTAAGTGTTTAATCTTTGAGAGACGGCATCTCTATCTTTGCAGCATGGTGTGCGGTGTGTACCTGACGACGGTGTTATGGTGGAGGACGTTCTCATGGCAGTGGGAGATGAGGTAGGGTTTGAAAGTATTATGATTGCCTCCCGAATGAACAAAGCGGTTGTTGTGTTTGTAAAAGAGTAAAACACTGCTAGCAGGATGACTGAAAATGGTATTGTCATACGTGATAATCTTGAGCAGGTTTCTCCGCTTTATACACCTCCAGTAAAATCATTTTTCATTAATGAGGCGTTGGAAGGTGAATCACTGAGATTCTGTGAGTTTGCTAGCGAGTTCAGAACGATCTCTTTAGGTTGTAAACATCCGTCTTTAAAACATGTTCAGTCTTTTAGAAGACAAGTGTACATGTTTTTGGACTCTCCAGAAAATACTTTGGATGTTTCTTTCCGTGTGAAGCATGAAGGGAGATCTTATATGGTTTATGCAACTACTGGTAACTTGCGATGTGTTGACTGTGGTGACATAAGGCATAAGCGGATAGTGTGTCCACATAAGGAGCAAAGAGGAGTGCAAACAAATAGTTTCAGAGGGGGAGGCTGATGCTGTGATCACCGCAGAATAATCTGGTGAAGTGAAATCGCAGGTCCTTCTGGGTGACAGTCACTGACCCAGTAACGCACGTCATCTCTGAGCCAGTGCCTGAGGTGCCGATACAGTCAGCTGAGCGGAGCGCTAGTGACATCACTCACAGCGCTACTGAGAACGCCACAGCTGGAACTAGCGTTACTGTACCAGGTATCAGCAACGTTGAGCAAAGTGACTATAATGGTGAGGAATCTGATGAAATGAATCTGATTGGGTCATTAACTTGTACAGGCAATGATAGCCATGATACAGATTCTGCTCACACTGACTCACAGGGAGATCTTCCTTATATCCCCATGAGGAAATAAAGCACTTCTTGGATGATACCTTTGGCAATTGGTGAATGTTAAAGATTTTTTCTTATCTTTTCTCTATTTCTTAAAGATTTTTTTTATCTTTTGAGTGAAAAGAAGTGTTTTCGGCTAAAGCATCTTACAAGAAAATGTAGGAAGGGGTTAAAAAAGTTCTTGAAAAACGGATCAGAAATGCCCAATTTCCTCTCTTTCTTTCTTTTTGTGTTATGTCTGTCTTTCCTCCTCTTAAATACATGTCTGGATATTTTAAGTGTGAGCTCCATTAATGTTAATGGTGGGAGGGATAGACATAAACGTGATTGGTTATTTGGAAAGCATACAGCTAAAAGACTGGATGTTGTATTGCTTCAGGAAACTCATAGTGATGTAGATAATGAAGCCGACTGGGAAATGTGCTGGAAGGGGCAACAGACACTTAGTCATGGGACAAATCTCAGTGCAGATGTGGCGACTCTTTTCTCTCTCCGGAAACTAGAGTTAATCTTTTAAGCTCTGATGAAGTTATACAAGGTCTTCTTGTCTTAGTGAAGGCTGAGATTGAAGGTTTTCTTTTTTGTGTCATAAATGTGTATGTACCGAATGTGGGACGTTTTTTAAGGTTTTAAGTGGAATATTGAAACAGTGTCACAATAATGAACTGGAAGTGCACAGAAAATTGTACCATTGATCGAACTTCTGAGGAACCGCATATGAATCTTCCATTTGCCTGTCTAAACCAGTACAAGAAGCTGAACTATTAGATATGTGGAGGATTAAACCTAATACTGCCAGACATTATACTTGGGTAAAAGTATCTGATGATAGAGTGAGTGCCGCCCGGTTGGACAGAATTTATATATCTAAATGTTTTAGTAATCGGGTCATTGAGTGCTCAATTTTACCAGTGGGGTTTTCAGACCATCATATGGTTTTTATATCATTATCTTCAAGGAAATCTTCATATCGGCACTTTAATGCCAAGTTATTACAAGATGTTAATTTCTGTAAACATTTTGAAGTTTTCTGGGAATGTTGGAAAAAAACAAAACATACTTTTGAAAATTTAAGACGATGGTGGGAAATTGGAAAAACACAAATACAAATGTTTTGTCAGCAATACACAGTTAATTCCACAAATATGACCCCAAAACAAGCTATTCAAACTCTTGAAAGATCTATAGATTCAATAGAGGAAGATTTGTTGGATAGACATGATCCTGCTTTGTCTCACTGTTTACAACCAATAAAGAGTGAGTTGGGGTCCTTTTTAAATGCAAGGGTGAAAGGTGCCTTGGTGAGGTCTCGTTATATTGCAGTAAATGAGATGGATGCCCCAAGTGCATGTTTCTTTAACTCGGCCCGTTCAGAGCACAGCCTCCGTCTGCCCGATGGAAGGGTCACCACTAACACTGCAGAAGTGGGTCATCATGCAGAGGACTTTTATTCCTGGTTTATATACTGCAGAACATTGTGACTTGGACTGTGCTGAACAGTTGTTCAAGGTCTTCCTAAATTGGCCTCTGATTCCAAGACTACCTTGGACTCTTTTTTATCTTTCGAGGAACTTTCATCTGCTGCCACACAGCTCAGCTCGGGCGTTCCCCTGCACTGGCGGAGCTAGGGGTTGGCCAGGGGTGGTGGTGGCCGTGGTCTAAGCTTGGCCACCCCTCTCACAACTGCTGTTTCTGTCTCTTTTTTTATTGACAAAAATTGCGTTTTTTAAAGCGCTGAACCGTCTCTTTAAGACCACAAAAAACGTGAGACTTTTCAGACGCGCACTCCAACTACTACACCTCAGCGCGAGTCAAACGAGTGCGGAGATGTGCACGTGCCGAATGAGCTTCAGCAGAACATCAGACAGTGATATACACATAGTAAATATAGAGTCAATCTTTCTCATCTGGTGGGTTGCAGGACCGGTTTGAGTAAGTCGAATAGTGTGCAGTCAACAACAAACCTAATTCTCTTTTTTTCCTGATGCTACTTTTATTTTAGAAGATGTGTGTGTGAAAGCTTGTGACACTTCTGTCAGATGCTGAGAAAAGGGCGTTGTCCTTATTCAGATGGCTATCTTCGGTAAGATAAGATGTTGTCAGGCCAAATGTCAGTAAAACTGACTAACTTTCCTGTCATACGGCTGACAGCTGTTGTACTGTGCTTGCGGTACGCACAAATGTGGCGTTCTGTATCTGTAGTTGTTAATTTACTCATGTAAGAATCAAAAAGGCGATTAAAGCTGTCAAAACTGCATGCATGTATTTGTTATATATGCACACAATAGTGCATAAAGATCAGACATATTGCATACCAAATAGGTCAATAATGGATAATTTGTTTTTAGTACGAGACATTTTAGACATTTGTAAAACATTTAATTTAGGAGTTGGATTAGTTGCCCTAGATCAGGAAAAAGCTTTTGATCGGGTAGATCACGGTTATTTATTCAACTTACTTAAAGTTTTTGGTTTTGTGGAAGGTTTTTTAAATTGGATACAACTCCTTTATGCTGGCGCTTCGTGTATGGTAAAAGTTGGGGGCGGTTTGAGTAAACCAATTTCTGTTCAAAGAGGAATCCGGCAAGGTTGTCCGTTGTCTGGTTTGTTGTACAGTATTGCTATTGAACCTCTACTTTTTAATTTAAGAAAGACTTTATGTGGGTTTTCAATACCAAATGTGATTCAGAATACAAATGTCTCTATTACTGCTTATGCTGATGATGTGACTGTGTTGGTTAGCGGTGGGCAAGATATCACTGCTCTGTCTGAAGTCCTTCATGTATATGAGAAGGCTTCATCAGCAAAAGTAAATTGGGACAAAAGTGAGGTTTTTTGGGCAGGTCAAGATCCTCTACATTGTTTGCCATCACTGCCAGGAAAGCTTAATTGGGGCTAAAAAGGGTTAAAAATCTTGGGATTCATTTTGGTTCAAATGATTTTCAGAAGTTAAATTGGGAGGGTGTAATGGGGAAAGTATGCACCCGATGCTACCCTAACTATCCTACCAGAGGGACAGTCTTGAGTGTCAATCACTTGGTTGCTTCCACATAGTGGCACAGATTTAATGTGTTACAACCACCGGCTGGACAAGTGCAAGAAGTACAGAGAAAGTTGGTGACCTTTTTCTGGTCCGGACAACATTGAAACATACTGTTTCTTCCGATACAAGGAGGCCACAGTTTGGTGGATATCAGATCCAGGTTAATGACATTTCGTTTACAAGCTGCCCAGAGACTATTAGACAACAATGATAGTGCTTGGTTTGACACCGCAGTGGCCCTTTTGAGAGGAGCTGGTGGAATGGGACTTGATAAGCATTTGTTCCTGATGAAGCTAGACGAGACTGGCTTACAGATCTGACTCCCTTCTACAAAACTGTTCTGGAAGCCTGGAAAGTTTTTGCATTTTCAAGATCACCTGAAGTACCTGTGGGGATGTGGCTGTTGGAGGAGCCAACTCTTTCCTGCCTTCGAGACTTCTATCCTCAGCCTTCCTGCGTGCACGTCTACTGTCTGCTGGGTGCACAAAGCTGGGGCATTTACTACACACCAGTTCAGAATCCTTGGGCAGGAAAGCTGGGGTTAAGTCAATACAAATATTACAAAAGCTCACCACAGATGTGATCGTTCTTTCCTGGACAATCCAGCTATAATAGATGAATGGAGAAGTGGATGTGAGTATTGTTTCCTCTGACTGTAAGAGCTGCGGTGGGGACTGGCAGGAACAGAGGAAAGGTCTTCTGTCTTTCAGAACTCCACAAATGGATGGATTGGAGTCAGTGGGAAAGAAAGCCCTTTATGTCACCTGTGTAAAGGTGTCTAATTTACTTTCTTTGACTGGGGTTCTTTCGACGAAATGGACAGAGGTTTTTGGCACTGACTCTTCCCCTAAAGGTAGTTGGCGTATCCTGTACAAACATCCGATTGACTGGTGCCCTCCAGTGGAGGAGTGTACACGGATCTATAGCTACAAACAGACATGTGGTGCATCTTGATCCTAGAGTTAGTGTGGGTTGTCCTTTTTGTGCAGAGATTGAATCTGTTTTTCATTTGTTTATGCAAAGTACAAGGTTGATGGATTTGTTTTCCCTGTCAACAGAGTGGGTTACATCTTTGGGAGAAACTTATTCTTTTCAGTTGTTTATCTTTGGTCCAAAGTTGTCTTGGTTTTACTTACTTTCTTATTTGGTAATGCAAAATTAGCCATTTGGAAAACTAGGAAAAATAAGATATCAGGACAAGGTGCAGTAAATCCAATGTGTTTTTGGGCCTAGTGGGTCTTCGTCTCAGAGTGGAATACGTGTATTACAAATTGGTTGGGCGTTTACAATCTTTTATGGAAATTTGGGGGATAAACCATGTCTTATGAAAGTTTATGAAGATGAATTGTTTATAATTGTTGTTAAAGTGTGTTAATCCTCTCTCGCTCTTTCTCTCTCGCTCTCTCTGCATGCTGATTGCATCTCTTGGGGTGAGAGTGACGTTGAGAGAACTGAGATGCAAAACTTTTTCTTTTCACTTTTTCTCTTTTGCATGTTCTGACAGTTTTTAATTTTTTTTGTTAGTAAGCGTTTCATCTTTAAGCGCAACAACGTTGTGCTTTAATCAGACTATGCCCAGTACTAAAAAAAGATTTTTGCAACCATGTCAAAGTCAAAAAGAGTTGCTGTCCATTCTTGCAGTGTTTTTTTCTGAAGTGAACTGTGTGTTCTTACCTTAAGCAGCCCGTCAGCCAGTCTTTGTGGTTTCCACCGTTCGCTGTGTAGAGGAATGACGAGGTGACCTCCAGCGCCGCCCCCCCGCCCGGCTTTGAGACGCTCAGCACCTCAGTGTCCGAGCTCGGGTCCGGGGGAGCCAGGAACAGGCTTCTGTCCTTCAGCCGCTGCTGGATCATGGGAGTGAGGGGGATGTCGAGGGCGAAGGAGGGCTCCGGGGCGGTCTGGGAACGGGGTTCAGGTTGAGGTTTAGGGGTGGAGAGGGTGTCCAGCGAGTCCATGCTGCTGTAGAGAGTCGCCCGCAGACGCTCAGACTCCAGGATGCTCTCGAACCGGCAGCTGAAGACATCTGTGGAGTCACTCTCACCTTCAGGACTCCTGAAACACACACACACACACACACACAGCTCAGCACACAGGGCGAGAGGGAACAGGAACACCTAAACAGAAGTTGGCTGTGTGACATACGTACGTTTACATGTCCGACTGGAGGAGTAAGCCCTTGTTAGAGAATTCATGATGGATAAAACTCAAGCGTATGCTACGACATATGCTAATCTGGCAGCGAGTGAATTTCACATCTCACCCCAGAATGAAAAGAATGAATCGAATCACATTTGCATTAAAAACAAGAATAAAGCCTTTTAGGACCATAGTTAAAAATTAAGGACATTTCTTCTCATTTCTTCTCAAATTAAGGACATTTCTTCTCAAACTATCATTTCCATAAAGCATTTATGAATCTTATTACTGAAATACAGTATTATTTTACCAATTTGGTAACACTTTACCATAAGGTTCATTAGTTAACTACCTTAGTTAACATGAACTAAGAATAAAACACTACTTTTACGGCATTTATAGTTCATATTAATTTCAACATTTAAATTACTTTGTTAACATTAGTTAATGCACCGTGAACTAACATGAACAGCTATGTTTTTATTAACTAACGTTAACAAAGATAAATAAATACTGTAACAAATGTATTGCTCGTTCAAGGCGTTAACTAATGAACTTTAGGTAAAGTGTTACCAATGATTTTTATGCAAATCCACATAATTTAAGGTCGTACAACAAATGTGTTAATTGCCATGACAATGCAACTTTATGCAAGAAATTATTTATGATCTGTATTTGTTCTAGAGAAATTCACGAGAGCCGCCCACAGGAAGTTACAAACGCCCGATTCCATTATAAAGCCACAAGCCTGGTTCCTCTTAGCAGCTGAAAGCGAACAGCTCTTCCTCTATTGTGCCTGATCAGTTCTTACGAACACCGAGCAGAGAGAATAAAGGAAGTGAAAGCCATAGAGAACGGACTGTATACAGTGAGCAGATGAGCTGATGAACAGGACGCTTGAACTCTGTATTGTGTAAAGTGCAGGCGTGTCTCTCTATGGCACTGTTCACACAATTTACATTATGAACTGATGGAAACACACACGGAGAGCATCAGCTTTAGTTTCTGCTCTGATCCCATCCGAACACAGTGAGTGTGTGTTAGAAATCAGGAATGGTGAGAGAACATTCTCCAATATCTTCCTAAGAATTTTCTTAACTTTCTACGTCGGATTCATGACACGTTCTTAAACAACAGAATTGTTTGCACGTGTGTTCTTAGGGTTGATGAATCCCACGTCTCCGTAATTGAAAGCGCGTGCTGTTAGTTCCTAATTAGCAAAGAAAACGCCCCACAAATTCCCATATAAGGACATGACACTTCAGGACCGTGTGCAAGAAAAGTTGGAGAATGTCCAAAAGACGCACAGATCGTCCACCGATCACCAAACCAAAAGAGACCTTCAGTAACTCTGAAATACAAATTCTACTGCAACAGGCCAAACGAGGCATAATATTTGATTTAATCAGCGTAATTGCAGTGTTAATGTTTCTTTGCATACTATGATTTATTTTTTTATTTTTTTACAAATGATCAGAAATACATTACAATAAAATACTATCATTGAAACGACTGTTGAATTAAATAAAATGCAGTGACCAATTATTTGGAGCAAACTGTCATCACTCATATGTGCGTAGATGCTCTCGAGTGTGCGTAGAGTTTGTTCTTAGCTAAGAACAAATCCAAGATAAGAAAACATTAGTGAATGTCCGAATCTTCGTAATAAGTGCGTAAGTGGGGTTTAAGAACACCTTTCTTCGTAAGAAGAACCAAAACCAAACTTGTGTCTCCAGTCTCAAGTGTAAATCCCGTCTGGCTAGAGCTCTTCCCATCATGTTTACACATTAGGTCATTAGGTGGAGAGTAGATGGTCTAAAGTGGACTATAAACATATATATATATTTGTCCTAGTACAAGCACTATTTCAGAGGCATCATGCACTCACGAGACGTAGCCGTCACCGTACCAACATTTCAGTTGTTAATACCATTAATTCTCAATATCAAATATGATCCTCAATATCAATTTCAACACCACAGCAAAAACTAATGTGTTAAAGTGTCAAAGATTTACAATATATAACTATTCACAAATTAAAATAGTAGCATCATGTAACATCCACGTTTGTTTAATTAAGTAAACATAATTATGGAAAAAGTTGAAGTAAAGATCATAGAAATAAATAAATAGCTGTGGTTTTCTCTTAATTGTCTATTATTTGATTGATATAATATCGGCATAAACTTCTAATCTTAACAGTATATATACACATGTACATAGCTGTGCTCCAGACCTGACGGCTATACTCCTAAAGGTTGACAGCAAAATAATTCTACCTTCTAGATTGTGGCAAAACCGAAATGCATTGTGACAATCAGTGAAATAATAATTTCAAGTCAAGAAAAATGGACATTTTTCAGTTTAATACTAAAAGCCTCACAGTAACAGCCCATGCAGAGCGTTTCACTGAGGTAAGATGCTGTCTATGACATTTATTTTAAAATTAAAGTCAACCTTTAGTCAAGTGAAGGACTGTGATGAAGAGGCACTGTACCTGTCGGAGGCGTTGTCTCCTGTGTGTGTGTGCTCGAGCTCTTGCCCCTGAGCCGCTCCTGTGGCGTCTGAGATCTGTGTGTCCCGACTCACTTCCTTTTCACACTGCAGTTCTGCATGTCTCCGTTCGCTACACCCTCTGCCCTGCTCTCCACAAACCGCAGCTTCTTCGGCGGCTTGTCCCGCAGTTTGCCCCCTTCCAGAAAGCCGCTGAAGATGCCCGGGATCTCGGCCAGGATTTTGTTGGATTCCTCTAGAGACTCGTCCCCGAGCTCTTCTGCTCCGGCCCTCTTGCCCTCCGTCTCTGGAGTCGGGCTGGAGTGGGGGTTACTCTGGCTGGGCGCTGTGGTCCTGGGGTCCCGTGTGAAGCAGCTTATCTCGCTGGCGGCCGCCAAGACGGAGCTGGGGTCCTTGATGAGCGCCTCACACCACGAGTCGAACAGCAGAGAGTCTCCCGCGAGCTCAGAGGGGCCGTTCTGAAGGTCCAGGCCCTGGTTGGCCATGTCCAGGGCTGGCGTCGGGCTTGGGCTGTGTCCGCTGCAGGGGATCATGGGTGAGGCGGGCGCGTCTCCTGGCGTCGAGTCCTGTTGGGCCGAGGCATGCTGACTGCGAGCGCTCAGGCCACTCAACAGCTTCGACAGCTCACGGTCAATCTCCTGGAAGAGGGACGTCTGGTCAATGTCATCGTCCTCAAGATCTGAGCCGCTTTCCTGGTTCGCTTGGGTTGGAGAGGTCACTGTTTGAGAAAACACATGAAGAAAGAGATCAGTAGGTGCTGACTCACAGATTGAGTGCTGTAAAATAGTTAAAGGGATAGTTCACCCAAATATGAAAATTACTATATTTATTCAAAATATTGTTGTTGTTTTTGTACAAATATCATGCATTATTACATTTATAAATGTTTTAGGGAGTTGCACCACATTATATATATTTTTTAACCTGAACAAACCTTTTCTTATTATAAAAAGGTACAATTATTTGCCATTTAAAGTGACTTGTTGACTCTGAAAATCTGCATGTTGGTTTTACCAAATTATTCTATTTTGACAGACAAACATATTTCATTTATTAACCCTTTTAAACCGGCGGTGTCGTCGCCGACACACACCAGCGAGCTTCATCTTACCATAACTCTTCAACCGTCTGCACTATCAAAACCATTCGAATTGACCCTGACAGTAGACAACATGTGCAATGTGCAATATACGGCTTATTACGGTAATTTCATGCTTTCCCGTCAGCAAATGACAGCAGCTTTCTGGCAGAGCGGGAAGGAAGGATTTTAACAGGTTAGAGTGTTTTGGATTGCATAAAATAATAAAAGAAACGAACAAATACATGGCGAATGAAGTGTTAGACAGCAGAAGAGGGGATTGGGATGATTTTTAATGAAACGTGGGAGGCGATTGGCCGTTACTCTTTCACGTATCTTAGCATGTG